>QZGG01001073.1:0-25559 GCA_006409495.1 Sedum album | reverse complement strand
AGTAGTCATCTTGGCCACAGGCGCAAATGTCTCTGTATAATCAATTCCCTCAATCTGCTTATTACCTAATGCAACAAGACGAGCTTTGTAACGCTCAACAGCACCGTCAGAACCATATTTAATACGATAAACCCATTTACAACCAATAGCCGACTTACCGGACGGAAGATCACAAAGTGTCCATGTGCCATTTCGAACCAGTGCATCAAGTTCACATTGCATGGCAGCGCGCCATGGAGCATGTTTGACAGCCTCAATATAAGAAGTTGGCTCATAATGAGTTGTTACAGCCGCTAAAAATTTGGCATAAGAATCTGAAAAATTGTGAGATGATATGTAGTTTGCAATAGGAAATTTAGCACCAGTGGATAATGAGGTCTTAGAATTTGATGCTCGAACAGTTCCGCAAACATAATCATGTAATAAAACTGATGGTTGACGATGCCGAGTACTATGACGAGGCTGAGGTTGATCAATTGTAGATGACAAAGTTACAGTTCCAACATCATTATCACTGGATATGTCAACAAAGCTCCCCCTCTCCTCCGTAGAAGTAGTAGCACTTGGTAAGTCTTCATATACAGCAGGTGACTGACTTGATTGTTCAATGTCTGATTGTAGAGAAGATGGAGCAGCATAAGGAAAGATTGTCTCAAAAAATGTAACATCACGACTAACAAAAACTGTATGTGTTTCAAGATCAAGTAAGTTCCATCCTTTTTTCCCTTGAGGATAGCCAATAAATACACATTTTCTACTACGTGAAGCAAATTTATTAGTGCTACGAGGTATCTGAGACGCAAAACATAAACACCCAAAAACTCGAAGGTGATTGTAAGACGGAGAACGTCCGTAGAGCAATTCAAAAGGAGTTCGATTCTGTAATATGGGTGTCGGTGTGCGATTGATGAGATATGCAGCTGTGCGAATACACTCTCCCCAAAAATTCAGCAGAAGATGTGCCTGGAATCGTAACGCACGCGCAACATTGAGAAGATGACGATGCTTGCGTTCTACACGACCGTTTTGTTGAGGAGTGGCTACACATGAAGTCTCAAATATAATCCCTTTTTCATCAAAGTAAGATCGAAGAGGAATAAATTCGGTACCATTATCAGACCTCACTCGTTGTACTCGTATTTTAAATTGAGTATCAACCATAGAACAAAAGTTTTTGAGAAGATTAACGACAGCAGTTTTTTCTCGAACTAAAAAAAACCCAAACTGCCCGGGAATAGTCATCCACAACAGTTAGAAAGTATGATGCTCCAGAAGAAGACTGAGTACTATAAGGGCCCCACACGTCGCAATGAACAAGCTGAAATAAAGCAGTTGCATTATTGGTACTCATTGGAAAAGATGAACGACATTGTTTTGCTTTGAAACAAGCATCACAAGGTTGTAATTTATCTAGATTATTCTGGGACAAATTCAATTCTGAAATTGAAGATAAAACTGAAGAAGATGGATGCCCGAGGCGTGCGTGCCATGTGCTAGCAGTACATATTCCTAATAGTTTTAGTGTTTAATAACTGAAATTACATCATTTTATATTTGACTGTAATATGCTATACGCAGCACATGATCCTAATCCCGAATTTATTACCTTGATATTCAAAATGATAATATTCATTTTGAGTACAATCCATAACGCGTCTTCAGTATTCGTTTTAACATAATATGACTATTTGTTATTCTACTCATATATCAAACAACATGGAAAACTTATTTACAAAAACATGAAAACAGCATAAAACATTTCATTCTCTATGAGCCGAGTTAGTCTAATAATCCCAAGCTACAAAACTTTAGCACAAGAGAAATTCCACAATTACATGGTCACATAATGATACAACCATTTGCATTTTCATCATTGAAAATGTGTGCGAGTGGGTCAGCTGCCGGAGGAGGAGGCAATGGAACGCGTCCACTGCTATCTGCCTGCGAGTACCTCATAGAATGATAGTGCATGTCATTGTTCGTCATGGGATGAGGTTGATGGTTCATCATCGCTGCAGCCATTTGACGTTGCTGCTGTTGATCATAAGGAACATTCGCTTGGTAATATCCACCATTAGTTACTGGAACTTGTACTGGAGGCATTTGCGCCATTTGGTCCATTTGCACTGGTCTAGCACCCTTAGCCTCATGGCCATCGCTAAAACTACTCATTCCTCCGCCATGATCACCAATACCATCATTGGCCATTCTATTGCCGAATTTGTTCTTTAAAACCGCTTCAAGTCGCGACGCCTTTTTCATGTTTTCCATATGATCACCTTTCTTCCCGTCTTGAGGATTTCCTTTCTTCACGCTTTTCCCAATTCCCACCCCGCCTTCCCTCCCCTTCCCTCTGCTCACACTCAAACCATCAGCATCATCATCAACAAAACCTCCATCTTTAGTACCAAAACTATCAGTAGCTTTCAGCTGATCATCATCCTTATCGTCCGCCAAGACCTTCACCTCCTTAACCACTTTCAAACCCTTTGGAATTGGGACATTGTTAGTATCATCACCTGGTTGAATAATGTTGCTCCTTATAATCTGACCCTTTTGACCATTGTCACTAGATTGTAGTAAAATACTCTTCTGATGGCCTTTTACCGGCTCCAACAGCTCTGCAGGCTTCCCCGACTTGTTCAGCTTATTGATTAGCATCTCCGGCTCAGCCACGCCAGTCACCATTACTCTTCCTTTCTCCGCATCCACATCTATCCCATATACTCCTGCCCGCCCAAAAATCAAATTAGCACAGGCACAAATGAATTATATATCGCGTACTAAAACACTAATAACTACAAAAACAAAACAACATAAGAACAAAATCCAACAAAAGTTTTTTCTACTGTAAATTTGTTACTTGATAGAAAAAAGACCAATTAAGTGTACCTTGAACCTTGTTCAAGATCTTTATGACTTTTCTCTTGCATCCTTGGCAGTGTATGTTCACCTTCAGAACACACGTCTGCTAAACAGAACATGAATTAGATGATGAAAAGGTATAATATTTAAACATGTTTGAAAATACAAACCTGCATCTTCGACATGTCCTGTTGAGGAGGACTCATCATATGTTAGCTAGCTTTCTCCTGCAAAATGGAAAATGAAAATAAAAATGAGACACAGAAAGCGATAGATAGTGTTTTGTTTGAGATGGGTGTAATCAGATAAATGGATAGAGATGGAGTATAAAGAGGCAGATAGTGCTACAAGACAAATATTGTCAAGTACTGGATTTGGTAATATGAATGCAAGTTAAAGAGCAGTACGTGCTTCGCCAAATGAACAGCACCAGCAGCAGCTTATATATATATTTGCTTTCAAAGGCGGTTTCACCTTCTCTTTGACTCGCATCAGAACACATCAGTTGATGATGTCAGGAAGCAAATATGAACACGACAGTTGTGTTCAAACCATATAATAACTCAATAAGTGAAATTACATTTTACATGATAACTTGAGTTTGAAATTTGTACCAAGAGTTAAACCACTGGACGATGTTAAGTTCAAGATATGGTGTAATGAAACTATGCATTAGCATTTGAAACACAAGTGGTTAAAAGGGAAAGAAACTCGCATGGTTCGATTTCCGGGACAAGATTAAAATGTAAAACTTATCATTTTCCGCTTTTTGCTCCTAAAAAGACACAACTCCATTAACGAAATGTGTGACACCTTAGAAGCATTTATCTCCTAGATATCTACTCAGTTTATCTTCTTTCGAAATGCACTTTTCTAAGTGAGATAGGTATTGAATGATAAAAAGATTAAAATGCGGTCAGTTAAGAGGACTTGAATCATCAAACTCTGCTAACAAACCGAATGACTGACTGCTAGACTATATCACAATACAAATAAATATAACGGAGGCCCATCATGTGATACTTCGTTCTGGAGCCCAGTTCGATCGGCCCATTTAGACTAACAGTTTGCTTGCTGCGATTTCAACTAACTGACAAAACTCCCCTCTCCGACTCCGAGCATATTTGTGTAGCAGAAACAGCTGAGCAACCAACCGGCTGTCAATCGGTGACGGTGAGTATTTTTCATTGTTCAACTTTTCATATCGTATTCGAAGTGGTTTTCAATTGCCTGGACAGCGCTTTAGGTTTTTTTTAGCAGTAGTCTAAATTAGGGTTTTCCTCTTGAAATCTTGCTCAAGGATTATTCAATTTCTCAGTTTTAGCTCAGTTCATTACTTCACTAAAAATAAAATACTCAAAATTTAATTGATTACCCATTGAAGAAGACCCCGCGTAGCATCACTTTTTAGTCATAAAATACGAGTAATGTTATTAGCTTCTTTTACAAACGAGTAGATTTCGCTAGTCAATTTTAGTACTACTTTTGGTTCAGTTAATATTAATATCAGTTCAGTTAAGTGCAAAGAAGACAATATCTTTGTTAGGCGTGGTTTGAGATCCTTTTGCAATGTGATTCCATGAACACTAGACATACATGCACCTAACCATATGCGATAGCAGTCAGAGTTAGAGCATCGTGAGTTTTATTCTAATGCTGAAAGAATATCTTTATTTTTTGATTTTGCTTGGGAAAGGATACCCAGCAGCTCATGTCAGTAATAGTTTATCTGGCCACTTAAAGATCGTTTAGGATTCGAACATTTTCATGATCCTTAGCATCGACTGTATGTTGTTGAATCCTTTTTCTTGCCTTGGTATCGAGTACATATATTTTTTGTAACCAATTATGTTTGTATGTTCAATGTTGTAGCTCAAAGGATGCCAAAAGTGAAGACGAATCGTGTTAAGTACCCTGAGGGTTGGGAACTGATAGAGCCCACAATTCGTGAGTTGCAGGCTAAGATGAGAGAAGGTATTGTTGCTTCTGTTTTTTGTTTGCTGCTGTACTGTGAAGTGTAAACTCCATTCTATGTTGATCTTGACTCTGCTTGAATATATTCTTACAGCTGAAAATGATCCCAATGATGACAAAAGAAAGTGTGAGGCCATGTGGCCCATCTTCAAAATAGCTCACCAGAAGAGCCGATATATCTTTGACCTGTACCATAAGAGGAAAGAGATCTCCAGTGAACTTTATGAGTTCTGCTTGGATCAAGGCCATGCTGACTGTAATCTGATTGCTAAATGGAAGAAGGTATGCATCACGAAATCTTTTACGAAACACTGATCATTTGGTTTGCAATGATCTGTGATCATCATATCCACCAATAATTATTTGGAGGATGATTCTAACATCATTTCTGCCCATGGAATTACAGCCAGGTTATGAACGCCTATGCTGCTTGAGATGCATGCAGCCAAGAGACCATAACTTTGCAACAACTTGTGTGTGCCGAGTCCCAAAGCACCTGAGGGAAGAAAAAGTAATTGAATGTGTTCACTGTGGCTGTGGAGGCTGTGCAAGTGGAGATTAAAGTGCTATGGCTTTCTGATTCCGTAGATTACAGTCCGCCAGCAGCTGACTCGTGAATGTCAGCCAAGGGATCAGCGAGCTTCTAGGGGTGTTGTATGCATTGTCGTATGACTCATTTCTCAGTTAATCTCACTGCTAGTTTTCACTTATTGACATAACTGGTATGGTAGAACTAACTATGGAAGCTTTTTTATGAGACAACTTAGTAATGTAAAACATTTCAACTCATGAGGAGAAGAGTGAGATCATCATCCTAGTTTTGAGTTCTTATTTTTGACAATATGTAGTCTGAAGACATCTACATTTCAATTCCATGCGTACAAGCATGTTACTTCAATTTTTTACAACTACATTTATCATCAAACTCCAGGGGAAACTTCAAGCACCTCCTTAAAGTCTGCAAAGCAAAAGGCAATGAGTTGCATAAAGATTAAAAATCTCCATTACGGACGCATATACAGAAATGTAGTAAGAGTGTCTTAAATGGTCATGGAGTTTCATTCACACAATCAAATGGCATTCCACTTCCACTTCTAGAATTTATACACAAATGATTTGATGATGAATATTTCACAAAACGGGAAGAGCACAACAACACACCATGAAGCACATGTTGGCACACCAAACTTGTTAATTGGTAGGTATTGGCACTCCCAACTCTGCAGTGAGGTTTTTGTAAGCCGCCTGCAACCTTCTTGTTATGGCTCCCACATGTCCATCTCCAACTACACGCCCGTCAATTTTCACAACCTTCAACAATGATACATGGAAAATAAAAGATTTTATAAAAAAAGGAGGCCCAAAAGATTAGATTACACCAAAAATTCATAGGTAAAATTCTATAGCTTTGATAGATGTGAATTATCAGATAGAATTAACAGCTGAGTACAAAGTTATGGGAAACAAGGCCAGCAGTGCGCTTTTTTCTATTTTTCAGAAGCTATAAATATTAGTTGGACACATGTTTGATGTAAAACATCTTTATTCTGCAATAATTAAGTTATTTGTTTAGAAATGTAAACAAACATTCCTAAAAATCAATGAGGCAAGAAGTATACAGAATATATTTCAACATGGCTAAATGGTATATTAATCGAGAATCAAGACAATTTCTTGTAATTGCTGATCACACTCAAAGGTATGAGAAAGAATGACTACCGGACTTAGCTCTCCCATTGTTCCTGTAGTCCATACCTGCACATGGGAAATACCATTGTCTGTCTTCACCCTTTACGCAATTTTCGCAAAGCATTTAACTGATACGATTTCACACTCATCAAACAGTTGCTAATATGCAGCTACCTATGGTCCTATCTTGTCTCTTTTCTTACCAGTCACAAACTAAACACAGCTGTGAGCAGAGTTCAAGCGACATGCGGACAGTTTCTAATATATAGATACCTGTTCGTTATAGATAAATTATCAATTATCTAATATTTGGTTGAAGTCTGTTTAGTCATCAGATTAAGTCAGGTAATATAATTCGAAAATGCACTCTTAGTAAGTTACAAACTATATACTGGGCAACCAAGAGAGCACCTCATCAGCAGTGTGGAATTCCGAGAGGCTAATTCTACGCTCCTCCAGGACCAAACCTTCAGTAACCACAAGCTCCATTACCTAAAGTTTTAGGAGAAAAACCATCAATTTATAATCGGTTGACTGACACTAGCGACAGCCCCAGTGATCAAATTATTTCTGGAGTCCAAAATAATACGATAGAAGATAGTAATACTGGTGCAAAATTAGAGATATACCGTAGCTCGTGTGATGCCTGGAAGACAGTAATCAGCATGGGGTGTCAACACATGACCCCTTTTCACTAAGAACTACATTCAAGTACAAATTATTATTTATCGGGCCGACTTTAAAATGCCAATGTCCCAAAGACAGGGCAGGAAATTTATTGAATCATACTATGTTTGTAGCATTTGTTTCTGATACGTAGCCATCCTTGTCAAGCATAATCGCGTCATCAGCATTTGCATTATTACCTTCAACCTATAAGAAACCGTACCAACTAATCATTGGTGTCTAATTTTAAAGATTTGAGAAAGACTTGGTCTGATGGTGGTATTTACTGCAATGAGAAGGAAACAATGCTCAAATTACCTTAGCAAGAATATTATTTAAGAGGTTGTTATGGTGAATCTTTGAATCCAAGTTCTGCAACATAAGAATTAGTACCTTAGCAAGAAAAAGATGGACATCGATTCTTACTAAAGATACTGAATAATCTGCTTACATTTGGGGAATTTCGTCGTGTAGTTGCTGTAACCAATGTTATCCCCTTGGTATTGTCATAAACTGGCGGTTTCCATTCAGGCAACACTATGAACATTGAGCAGAAGCGTTTAGAACATGCAAGCAAATGAAACACTCATCGAGAGAGCTGGTAATCGGTTTAGGTAAAATGTATAAGTGGAAACAACTTTACTTTTTGAATCACACATCGTATTGTATTACAATTGTGGTAGATATCAGAGTTACTTAATAAGTTAGAATGTTTATAAGCCGATTGCTACCGATCAAAAGAAAATGAGTTAAAAGTTACCAATTAATGTGCATCCGTAAAGATTGAATGCTGGGCTCCTTCCCCTAACTGTCGAACCTCACAGTTTCCAAAATTGTTTAGGTACTCAAATTGCTCAACTGTCCACTTAAACCACTTCATGAGAAACACACGCGAGGCCAGGCCATGGGACACAATGATGAGATTAAGGTCTTGTGATGGGTTTTGGTGAAGTCTGTTCAAATCTATGTCCCTCCACAAAGATTCAAGAAAACCTGAAAATCACAATATCTTGATTAATAACCACAATTAGGCATGCCCTTTTATGTATCTGATATCCATGAATTCCATCTTGAATCCTGCTCTCTAACCCTACACTCTTCTCTAACACCAATCACCCTCTTCCTCGAAAACGACCGCCCCATTTCCCGCAAAGTCGATCTCGTCTTTTCATAAGGAGATACATAAAAGTAAACCTTCCAATCCTGTTTGCAATTGAATTTAGAAGATGCTAGGGTTTTAAATTAATCGCATGTTTTAATAAAATTACAAAATGGGCCTTACCACATATGGGCCCAAATTACAAAATTTGCTAGTGTTTTGAACTGCGTCTCTCCCCTGTGCTGCGCCTCCTTCATCGCTCCTCTTCGCTGCGCCTTGTGGTTGAAGCTGCCGAGGTTGAGCAACCAACCGGCTGTCAATCGGTGAGTGTTTTTTCATTGTTCAACTTTTCATATTGTATTCGAGGTGGTTTTCAATTTTCCGGACTGGACATCAATTTTGGTCATTTTTTTGCAGTAGTCTAAATTAGGGTTTTTTCCTCCTGCTCAAGGATTATTCAGTTCTCAATTTTAGCTCAGTTCATTACTTCAGTAAAATACTCAAAATTTGATTGATTACCCATTCAAGAAGACCATGAGTAATGTGTTACTATCTTCTTTTACAAACCAGTAGATTTCGCTAGTCAATTTTAGTCAGTTTAGTGCAAAGAAGACTATATCTTTGTTAGGCATGGTTTGAGATCCTTTTGAGTGAATTCTTTTACAAACGAGTATATCTTTGCAGGGTCTAGGCAAATTTGAGTGAATTCGTTTCAGCTTATTTTATTTACAGTTTTCTCATCATTTCTTTCAGCGCAAAAAGTCGAACTCCGAGCTGCGTCGGCCTTAGGTATGGCCACCAAATCCATCCTATGTTTTAGAACATAATGATATTTTTAGCTTATTTCTCATCCATATATTGTTAAAGTAGAATTGTATGGAATGAAAATTTGATGAAATGTTCAATTTTTAGACATTTGCTGTAGTAACCAATCAGTTTAATCATGGATTTACTTAAAGACAATGCTTATATGATTCATTAACGGTTATAAATATTGTTACCTATAATATGGAACCCATGATTCATTATTTGTTATGTTATGATTCACGAATCAAAGGTGGTACAATGTATGGATCATACGAACAAATATATTATTAATACGAAAACACACCCTTATGAATGCGAAAACCTGAAATAAATTTATCGGAACATCAATGTAAACAAAAACAGATTACGAACTAAACTTTCCAGTTATAAGACATCAATGATTCATAATTTGCTATAATATGATTCATGAATCAAATAAAATCAAATAATGAACATACACTAAAACTATTATAATTAAATAACATACGACGAATGCAGTGACTTGTATGCGTTTTTGAACTATGCCAAGTCCGAATAAGATGAGTTTAATGAAAATCGTAAACAAATCTAAATATACCGTTTACAAAAAAATCTAAACATTTCATTTACGAAACATGTGTCTTCTAACTCTTATGAAGTGGAATTCGTTGATCGTCAGGCTTTCCTAATTAATTAATTGATTTGAATGTTGGTTACTATAAAATAAGCGATTAGAATTAATTAATATATTTGTAAATATATTTTATTATATATTTTCCGACTTACCTTTTGTAGATTAAATATATTAACTAATCAGATCAGATTAAATGGTCTAGATCTGTTTGCAGTTTAGAACTAATGTAAACTTTTCATTTTGCTGATTGTTGACAGCCAAGAAAAAACAAGGTCTAAGTCGGCTGCAATTGAGCCCAGCCCAGATATTGAAACGACTTCGGTCAACTCAACGCAGGCGAAGTCTCACTCTACGCGTTCCACGTAGAGCCATCGGTTCTATAAACCCTAATTCGAAGAGGTCACAGGCGGCGAGAGAAGGGAGGACTTTGCTCGAAGCTGCTGGCCATGTAAGTGAAACATTGTTGTCATATATGTCCTTGATTCTGTGTTATATTCAATGTTGTGATTTTTTTTTCAAGGTCGAGGATTTGCGTTAAGAACCTTCCCAAGTATGTCGATGTAAATCGTCTCCGAGAGCATTTCTCACAGAAAGGTGAAGTTACTGATGCCAAGCTTATGCGCACCAGGTATATACAATTCTCTTAATTATGCTCTTTTGTCACCTTCTTTCCATTATGCATGTGATTCTTTTTCTTTGTAGAGATGGAAAGAGCCGTCAATTTGCGTTCATCGGGTACCGCACTGAGGCTGAAGCTCAAGAAGCTTTGAAATACTTTCATAAATCTTTTCTTGATGCTTCTCGGATTCTCTGTGAGGTATGTATCTGTATCAAGTCCCTTTTTCCCAGAACCGCCTCTCATATGCTGATTTTATGTATCTACGCCGTCTAGATTGCTTATAAAGTTGGAGATCCAGATACTCCTCTCCCATGGAGTCGTTATTCTGTGAAGAAGGATGATAAATCTGCTAGCCATATCACCTTACCTGATGCAGATGTAGTGGTTAATGAGAAAAGGAAGAAAATTAGGAATATTAATGAAAACAAAGACCCTAAGCTTCAGGAATTTCTCAAAGTCATGCAGCCACGGAATAAAACAAAACTATGGGAAGATGATGTGCCTGAAACTATCCCCAGTGGTATTAAGGAACATGGTGATTTAAAGAAGCTTCCGAAAAACATTGCAGGAAAAAGAAACAAGTTTCGGTAAATGATGATGAAACTGCGACCAATAAAACACTGGATGATCAATATGAGGTTGAAGCTTTGGAACCAACAAAAAAGCTTGTTCTGGATAATGCAGTCTCAGATATGGATTACTTCAAGAGTAGAACAAATAAGTGGTCTGATTCAGACAGTGATTATGACAATGAGGCTTCTGATGGTTCTATGGAAGAAAATCCTGGAGATGAGGAAAAAAGTGTTCGTAAGAAAGCGAATGGTACATTGCAGACTGATGTTAATGTTGATGAATCAGAAGACGTTGGTTGCAAAGTATCTGAATCAAATAAACTTAAACCCGTCAATGACGCTGAGGAAGATGAAGTTTTTGATATGGATCGTCTATACGTTCGAAACCTTCCATATACTGCCACGTAAGTATGGCTGCTCACTATTGTAATCTGTTTCCCTACTCATCCTCTGCCAACTGTAGCCTAGATTTAACTAATCGTAGATTTGTATTAAACGCTCAGTTAGTATATTAAACCCTTCTTATTCTCATGCCTTTGACAGTGAAGATGAGCTCGAACAGGTTTTCAGTAAAATAGGAAAGGTGTCGCAAGTTCATATTGCTTTGGATGGACAGACTAAGCGGTCCAAAGGATTTGCATACATTCAGTACGCAGCTCCAAGTCGGCTGCAAGGTTTGTAGCTCTCGATTCTGCAGTGTACTCCGGATATATAGTGACAGTTTTTAGCCTTAATTCGTATATGAAGCCACCCTGAGTTAAAGAGCAGAACATTATTGATGCCAAAGTTGATCTTAATCCGATTGGGGTGTCATGGTTGAAAATACTAGATCTGTTTATCAGAGGAAGTGAAAGATGAAAGAAAGAATTTTGTCTTCTCTATAGTTGCTTCGAAAATTCAATTTTGTTACACCATACAAATAAGTAAAAGGATATAATGTGGTAGTAATTAGTTGGTTTCATACGCAGGGCACTTGATGAACTCGACAATACAATCTTCCAAGGTAGACTTCTGCATGTCTTACCTGCCAAACATAAAATCTCACCCGAAAAAGAAGGGTGAGTGTCCCTAGTCCGGATTTAAGTGATGTTGCATTTTCTTTTAACCAAATGATATTGTATGTGTGCACTATGTAGGGCAAAAAGTGATGTCAAGAATTTTAAGGAGAAAAGAGGGGCTCAGAGAAAAGCATCTGAAGCTAGTGGAAATACAAAAGCTTGGAATCCCTTATTTATGAATCATGATACTGTATGGTTCTTGTAGTTTCCGCCTTTATTCTCCATTGATTTTTATTTACCTTTTAAATTGCTCACACAATGGTTCTCTAAGAAGAATTATGATCTGTGGGTTGTATTATAAATCCGATGATCAGTGTTCAATTTTGCGATATCAAAACATACCCTCAACTTGATTTTAATGACATCAGTTTACCATCATTACTTGATAGACCATATATGATCAATATTTAGTTTGTTGGTACCCTTTGCCAGTTCATCAGCATTGATAGCTCTTATTTTACATATATAGGTAGCTGAAAATATTGCTAGAAGGTTCGGTGTGAGCAAAAGTGATATTATAGACACAGAATCAGATGACGTTGCTGTGCGTATTGCTCTTGGAGAAACTCAAGTTATCGCAGAGACCAAAAAAGCTCTTAAAAATGCTGGTGTAAACATAGCGGCATTAGAGGAATTTGCTAGTGGTAAAGCCAAAGGTGTTAAGAGAAGCAACCATGTTATAATTGTGAAGAACTTGCCTTATGGTTCCACTGAAAGTGAGCTGGCTAAAAAGTTTGGGAAATTTGGAAGCTTGGATAAGATTATTTTGCCCTCAACAAAAACTATTGCACTGGTTTGATGGCAATCATAGATCTTGATATTCATAAAGAGA
Organism: Sedum album; assembly: GCA_006409495.1. Lineage (NCBI taxonomy): Eukaryota > Viridiplantae > Streptophyta > Magnoliopsida > Saxifragales > Crassulaceae > Sedum > Sedum album. The sequence goes on along the minus strand of QZGG01001073.1, from coordinate 12,765 downwards.
ATCTAATGGTGTTTGTTATGTTTATTTATTCAGGAAATTTTCTTTTTCCAGGTTATTTTCCTTGAACCTTTCGAAGCTCGTGCTGCGTTTGGAGGCTTAGCGTACAGTCGTTACAAGTAAGTCTACGAGCAACTGTTGTGGTTCAGGTTGTTTCCTTAGTTGTTTACACCACATTCCTTCTTCCAGTGATGCAGCTACAATTTTCTATGCATGTGACCGTTAATACTGATTACAGATACCGAAAAGGCTAGAGTTTCTAAATTAGATTTTTTGGTAAGAAACGAAAATTGTTTCTAAATGTGCTATCCAACTCGTATATTTATACATCAGACAGCTAATAGATTTTCTAGGAAAAGTAACCCTCTTAGAGCATTGTACACTTGAGGTTAAAAGACAACTAATACTAAGATCAATTGGTTTGTGGGCATATTGCTTTTTAGAGAAAAGAGTTAATTACTTTTAATTTTTAACCACACGTGATGGTGACTTTCAACTTAACCGACCGTTTAAAAAGTCATGCATTACGGGCTGTTAATGGTAATATTTTGGAAATAGATGGTCTATATTAGTCTCTTTCATGGATGGTTAAAAGTAATTAATCCTAGAGAAATATACCAGAACTAATTCTTACAATTCTAACTCGACCTAGCTATCGTAACTTAATTTTTCTTTGTTAATCTATAAACTGGATGATCATATTTGGATAGAAATTTCTCCCAAAAATTGGTAACTTGAACTCTCCTTATCCTTAAATTATTGTGAGCAATGTTTCGTACTTCTTTCCAGTTTATACCCTAGGTGTGTCAATGATTAAACATTCAGCACCTTAACTGCAGAGACGCCCATTATATCTTGAATGGGCGCCGTCAAATGTTCTTGATGAGAATGCAAGTGCAAATGACGGGGACTCAAATTCTACTATTGTTGGTGATCGTGACATCAAAAAACAGTTGGTAGAAGATGAAACATCATATGTGGATATTGATCCTGACCGAGTTGAGGTTTTGTTTTCTCTTCCCATTTACTTCCTATTTTATATCTGCATGTTGAATATTACTATTACTTGTCAAGCTTGTGATTTTGGAACACATTTACTATGGCTGTATTACTGATAACAATTTTCTCATCGTCAATGTACAGTCACGATCAGTTTATGTCAAGAACTTAAATTTCAAGACAACCGAAGAAAGTATACGGGAACATTTTGCTGGGAATTTAAAGGAAGGAAAAATATCTAGTGTCAAGGTAAAATAATAGTTGTGTTTGCGTTTCTTGTTTTTTCAAGGCCTGTAATACTGTAGTCAAGGAGAAGTTTGAGTGAAAACAAATTGGGATGTATGGCACCACCACCTGCTCAGTAACTAGACGGCTTAATTATTTTACCAGGAATATATCAACAGATCCATTACATTACATTGAAACCACATGCATAGTTCTTACACCCGTGAGAACACGATTTCCGAATTGTGAATGTTACCCTTATTAATCAATTTGTATTTGCAGATTAATAAGCATGTGAAGAATGGAAAAAATCTTTCCAGGGGATTTGGCTTTATTGAGTTCGATTCAGTAGAGACTGCAACTCGTGCTTGCAAGGATCTACAGGTGTGGAATCTATGGTTATGCATTTGGATGTCGCAGATGCAGATATTATGATGACTAATAGCGCTTGTGTTTTATTTGTTTGCTAGGGAACTGTATTGGATGGACATGCACTTATCTTGCAGCTTTGTCGTGCTAAGATAGACGAGAAAGCACCAGGAAAAACAGAGGACAAAAGTTCAACCAAAATAATTGTGAGAAATGTGGCGTTTGAGGCAACAGAGAAGGATCTTAGACAATTGTTCAGTCCGTTTGGTCAGGTAGTGAGTCATATTTTTTATCAAGGATGAGTATGCATATACTGAATTAACTCTCAGTTTGCCATTTTTAACTTCATTATTTTTTCTCTACTTGTATCAAACAACTAAAATTTTTGCAGATCAAGCGTCTAAGATTACCGAAAAATATTGAAAACCACAGAGGTTTTGCATTTGTCGAGTTTCTTACAAAACAAGACGCTCAGAGTGCTCTGCAGGCCCTTTCTAGCACTCATTTGTATGGCCGGCGTCTGGTAATAACATTTTCCCTTTTGGGCATAAACCCAGGTTTTCCATTTATTGCCATTGGGTGTGTTAATAGCAAAATCATCACTTATGCGTAGGTTCTTGAAAGAGCAAAAGAAGGGGAGAGCTTAGAAGAACTAAGGCAGAAAACGGCTGGTCAATTCAGCAATGAGCAAGGTGGTTTCCAGACCAAGTTATCAAAGAAACGAAAACACACTGACATCCTTGATGGTGGAAATATGGAGTTGGACTGAATCATCCTGTGTTGATGAAATTTATTTTTCTCTAAGTTTAGACTTTGACAGTATCGTATGGGTGTTTTCTGGAGTTAATATGTTTATAAACAAATGATCTCTATCTAGTAAGAAAGGACACGAACAATTTGTTCAGTCTATTCATATATTTGAACGTGTAATTTGGTCAAACATAAATCTAGCGCGCTCCCAACAATAGAGTAGTATCAAACAAAGTGAAACTGAAACATAGCAGCAGACAGCAGCTATATAAGTACATCTCATAGCAGCATATCCAACAGAGAGACGGTCACACCATTAGTGATAAATTTCATCTCCATGTTTGTCTGTCCGGTAATGGGTCCCTAGCTATTGTTTTTCTCTACTTGTATATGAAACTTTCACTTTATGTAACTCGTACATTTTTTAGCATACTTGGTGCGGTTGGATTCCATGAATCAACACTTTTTACTGCTCAAAACAGATGCCTTTCCTCATTGTTTGAAAATCTATCTTTGACCCAGTGTTCCAAATTTATTGGCTGGCTGAAAAATCAAACAATGTACTTGCCTATTCATACCAAACGGATACTAACGTCATCAACACTAGGAATATGAAAGGTAATTTTGATTACCAAGATAGTGGTGTAAGCTTTGCTGTCATGTAGCTAGCATATTCTAGAAACTCTCCTTTTTCTTTTCTTTTTTTGTTGCAGCTGCAAGGACGCTATTTGTCTACATGACTTCTTCTTTTTTTAACGAAATACTTGTGGCGGTCAGGTTACATGTCTCACAGACAATACAAGTGATACACATGGGACAAGCGAATGATGAAGACCATTAGTGATGTCTTTCTTACACACATGGAACATGGCGGATACAAGAATTTTCTTTATAGGGGGCAATATAAAATAAACTTAAAAAGTTGTAACCATAGTTGTTAATGGTAATTCTATATTTTAATTAAATGTTTCGTATTTCACTAGTAAAAGTATTTAATAGGACATGCATCTTTTAGTAAGATAGAAGAATATGATATCAATTGTTAATTTTATCAATTCAACAGTTGATATTGGTAACCGTCAGTCACCAACCTCCCGTGTTTTTTTTACAAAATCAACCGGCCAATTAATTAAAAATTAACTTTACTCTCAACTGTCAAATTAGTTAAATCAACTATCAAGATTAACTCTTTGTGTCTCATAAAATTTACAACGTCTCTAGAACCCAACTCTAATTCACTATATTCAGTAACTTAATTGTATAATCTCATGTATTATAAAAGAAATATTAAAGCTTATACAATTTCAAGAGACATTATTTTTAAGTAGGTTTTTGATCAACTATTGAATAGTATCATAAAATAAGTATTCCAATTCATGTGTTAAATATTGTATATTTTTAAATATAATACAAAAATAAAATACTTGAAACGAAATGAAATTGGTTCAAATAAAATCTGAAATCTAATACAAATAAAATCAGTTTTGGGAAATATTTAATAGGAAAATATTACTTAAATTTTATAGTAATATGTATTAAACATAAATATCATCTTATCTATGCAAATTTGAAAATTTTATTGGGGGCTTGGGCCCCACCCCCTAATGCTGTAGATCCGCCCTTGGGACGTTGGTCATATATCATCATAATTCTTAAATATTGGTGCTTGATTGTATTAAAATTTATTCAAGTTCGCTTAAACCGTATACGAGTACCTTGAAGTTTTTCAGAGACTTATCTCTATAATAATATATAGTCCGAATCAAAAATACTCTTGATCGAATAGTTAAGAAATATATTTTAATCCAAAGTTCAAACACACCTGGACAAACAATTTTTTTTTTACCAGACATGAATTCTCTAGTCCATGCTTTTTCCTCCGGTCCAAACCACTTTACTTTTTCAAGTCAATGAAACTACCTTCAACTGATTTAACTGCTTTTTAAAAGTTAACACTAGCTTTTGTTCAATCTTTTAACCCCGAAAAATTAGCAATCACGATCTGTTTCCGTATCTGCGAGGATCTTTTTAATCTTCAATTTCTGCAAAATCTTTTCCAATACAAATTGTTAATTAGTGACGTAATAAAGGCGAGTGGGGCATGCATGCATGACACATAACTTTAATGTGATCGTAGGACATTCTAGCTATTGGATGAGTCTATAGATGATTAGTTGCTACAAGTATTTGAATTTTTTTAGTCTCCCAGAATCATAAATAACTCAATGTCCAACTGCAGCTTCTCTTATTTTCCACAATATATTTGGGGTGATAAAATGGAGTATTAAAGAATGAGAGTGAATAATTTTAGTTAATTAGTTTTGGTTGGTCAAAAAGGCAGAAACTAGTGTAGTCATGTTTGACATAAAAATGTTGGCTTTGATTTAGGGATGCAAGTAATTATGATGATGATTCTGAGAAATACTTTCTACTTTGTGAGACAGAAAAACAGGTAGCATCAATATATAGGGAAAGTATCATGTGGAATCCCCATCTTTCCATGGATCCATAGATCCCTCTTTGCAGCCGTTGATTGCATTTTTTGGATGCACCAGATTGTGCCAGTGCATTAATGAAGCATGTGCAACTCACATGTGCATTTGTCATGTGCATATCACGTGTGCATTTGTCATGTGCAATTACGTGGCGCAATCTGGTGCGTCCAAAAAATGCAATCAACGGCTGCAAAGAGGGATCCATGGATCCATGGAAAGGGGAGGTTCCACATGATACATTCTGACGAGCACGTCGTTGAGTGCTGCAAATTTGTCCGGCTCTCCTACTAGTATAGTATTGGTAAGCTGGGGTCGAATCCACAGGGAACGGTGAGAATTCTTCTTTCAACTACAAACTAAAATTGGGGTTGTGAGTGAGAAGTAAAAAGAAAAGAAAAAGACTGTTGCGCAAGTACCACTGGCGCGCGTACAAACAACAAGTGTAAAAGATGTAATAACTATGCAAGAGATGAGCTCGGTTCAGATTCTTCACTATGAATTCTATGTTTATCCTCGGTCACTAAAGGTACATGATATAATTGTCCACGTAGATTAAGGTCCTGTCACAGCTTAATAACCTACACATACATTCCGGTCAAAGTCTGTATGATATTATTACTCAGTCTAGTCTAGTCAATAACGAATCCGGTCAAGGTAGCTACTGCCTATTCTAGTGTTACTCCTATCATTCACAGTCACGTACCTCTGATAGTTTAAAATAGATAATAGATTCTACAACTAAGTCTGCGGTGCAAGGCTTCGCTTAATTGTCTAACCTAATTATCATGCAATTGGGTTTGGAATAACAATACTAAACATAATCATGCAAATTAAGAACAAGACCTCAAAACATAACATTCATAGATTCAAATCCAAACCGAGTTCAGTGAGTTTAGCTACTCATGCTGAATGAATACATCTCAAGTATAATTAAATGACAACTAAATAACAAGACAAATCTGAAGTGGTGCGTCGGCAGTCTCGCATCAGCAGCTTGCGTGCACGATCTCGCCGGAATTCTGTTCTTCTCTCTTCTGCGGCGTGTCCAGCTCTCTAAGTACGCATGTGACGTGATGGGATTTAGTTGATAAACATTCCAAACACGCAACTCAAAGAATTTATAAAACTAGGGGTGACCTAGTGTCGAACCCAAGGGAACAGTGGAATCAAGTTATATTTCAAACTCGATTACTAGCTTTTTAATTCTTTAGTTTCAATTACTAGCTTTAACTTTAGTTCTTAAGCGTCTTGTTTATTCAGAAGGCAGTGTTCAAAAGCAGTGATTAAAAGGCAATATTAAAGAGCAATGTTTAAATAAAAGGTTGTTATCAAATATTAAAAACTATGACAAGGATGAGAATCCTCTACTAATACTTATGATTTCACTCAACAAGATATATAAATACTCACTCTCGAATGTTGCATTTATATTATAGTTATGAATTTCCTTCTTGATGACAATTTAATCTAGAATGCATAGTTATATGATAATATAAACCCTCACTCTCGAATGTTGGATTTATATTATAGAATTTAGACTGAGTAGCATTAGCATACGAATCCTCACTCTCGAATGTTGGATCACACCTAAACATCTACTCAACTAGAGTTTCCTCACTCTCGAATGTTGGAATTCACTAGTCTTGTCTAAATACGCTTATTATTACATTCATGCACCAAATATACTCGCTGCTCTCGCTTTGCTAATATACTTGATCTAATGGTTGTATTGAATCCTAAATAATCTAAGTTCACCTCTCGGTCCCCTCCCTAGATATACTACTCCGACCTACACTTCTAGATGTTTTGTCAGGACACCTATTTTATGAAGATTAAGCTCGGGTATGATTCAACACACGCAATTATCATACAAGAATTGATTCATATAAATTAAATAATCATGTTCTAGTTATTCATAAGCATAAGAGATTCATCAAATCCTCATCATAAAGAGAACTACTCACTCATCTCGAGTGATAAAGCAAACATGATTCAAACAATTAAAAGTAAAACGATTGTAAATAAAACAAGAGTAAAGTTTAGAAATTCTCAGTGATTGATGATCCACGGTCGAGCTCCAAAGCTGCTGCTATTCTCCTCGGTATCTCGAGTACAAAACTTCAATAATTCACACGGTATCTTGAGCTCTCTCGGCTCCTTCTTCTTCTTCACTTGGTTTACTCGACTCGATCAATCACTTATTATTTCAGCCCCCGTAGGTAGCTCGGGCAGCAGCAGCCAACTTTGCTTTGAAGCTCTTGTGATGCTTATATAGTGTTCATTAGGGCTCGAGTGACTTCAAAGGTCTTGCTTTAACTCCCTTCATAATGGCCGAGTAAATGTAGAGTTCTTCTTATCTTCTCATTTAATCCGAGTGGAATGAAAGGTCTTCATTTATCTTCTTGTATTAATTCACTCGAGTTAATGTAGATAATCCATACGAAGGGTCTTGGTCACGTGACAACTTGCTCGAGCACCATATTTACTCGGTCGAGTAACTTGAGTCTTCGGCTGTTTTTGCTCGAGTAAGGTACTTTAGTGCACTCGGTCTAAGAATTGCAGAAATGCTTCAAATTATGTCTGATTTAGGCCGAATTCACGTGCTTTTCCTCATATTTCCATTTATGCTCCTTCGTAAAGTGTAAACCGTGCTTTTGACCTGAAACATCAATCAAAGTATCAAAAGTAATATATTTTACATTAAATCATATGAAATAAGCATAAAAGTAGGGGCTTAAAATAGACATTTCTAACACTCATCAAAATACCCCACACTTAATCCTTGTTCGTCCCGAACAAGTATTAAGCTTATTTCTTACTCCTGAGATTTCTAAAGTTTCTAATCCTAGTTCACTGTCGTAGAAAATCACGAATGCATTTAGCATATGCATTAAGCCTTTAAACCTCTAGGCTGCCCTAGCGGACGAGTTTTAGTCTCGTGAGAGTTTTCAGATAACGGAATACTCACAAATCCTGCACATCATCCATTCATCGTATTCATTTACATAGCTAGTCAATTCAACAAACATTCTTTTGCATTATTCTTTAATCATAAACACTTCAAAGTATAGCTGATCATTCATGGCATGAAAAATATTGAAAATCACTTCAAATCACGATAGTCATAAATTTCAAAGTAACTCGAGCAATAAGAAACTAACCTTGGTTTGTCCTTTCTCTCCATTCCCAACTTACACCGAAAATCACAAAGTAAAACACAATATTCAAGAGGAGTTTCACCGAACCAATCACCTATGCTAGCAAGGGCTAGTCCATAAGGTCAAGGTCAAGAATTCTTGCCCAAGAATTAGACTACACGTCGTAATCCATAAGAGTAGAGGAATTCCGGATGATTACCACATATTTCATGAATTTTTCTTCAAAAGCATGTCATGCCTACGTACATAAGTACAAGGATCGTCCCTAAGCAATTCTCATGGTTATCATCGACAGCTTCACTCGAGTCGCAAAATTTAGGCAACAGCAAGGACTTAAGTGGGGAAACGAATTAATTTTTTTTCTTTTTTTTTCTTTTATATATTTTTTTCTATTTTTTTTTTTTCAAAACAAATACTTTCAAGGGGGAACTTACCTTCCTAACCCTCGGCAATTGTTTTCTTGTTTTGTCAAAGCAGATACTTTCAAGGGGGAACTTACCTTCCTAACCCTCGGCAAATGCTCGACTTTATTGGATAACCCCACACTTAAGACTTGACTAGATGCCAAAATATTAACTCGAGTGTTACAACAAATGCACCATATATTACGAGATATGCTTAAGTCACCTAAAGGCAATACAATAGCTTTATGAAATATTATCCATGTTTCGTTCAAAAATTTTCCTCTATGAAATTGGATAAAACTTTGCTTTTCTCAAGGTGTTATGTCAAAAATTTCTAAGAAAAATCAAACTAGGCAAGCTCTTAAGTTAAGTCACAAGAAATAAATTTTCTATCATGAAAGTCGTTCAATTCAAAAATTTCAATTCATGAGTTTCTCAGCAAACATTTTTAATCTAAGTGTCGATCTTGTTTAGCATGTTTAATTGACATTTTTCAACGTGTTTTCATTTAAATAGTAGGATGTATGCAAATTTTTAAAAGTATGCAATGTATATATCATGAAAATTTGTATGCATACTACTCCCCACCCCACACTTAAAAATTTGCTTAGTCCCTAAGCAATAAATTAAGATTAAGGTGTAGAGATACTTAGCTGGTTGTCGAGTATTTCGTTCTTGACATTTTCTTCGTATCTTGACTTTCCAATGCGCTGCACATCTATCATTCTTGCAATGCTAACAAAGATTTGTCATTATATAACAAACAAAGCAAAAATATGATAGATAATAATTTAAAATGTTCAAACAAGTGCAAATGTCAAGTACTCGATCAATTGTGTCTAGTTGTGAAAGTTTGTTTTTTTTATGGTTTTGTTGATTGTTTGTGGAGATATCGGGTGTTTCTAAGGATTCGGAAGTTGTTCATTATCTGACCTATTCGTTGTCACCTACGTTATCCTCTGCATCTACGAATTCTTCGTCGTCTTGAGCGGTCTCTTCGGTCGAGTGATGCAATATAGGTCTAGGTGGTGATCGGTATCCTTCACAAACAAAGTTTCCATTCTTTCACAACTTCTATCTTGTTCTCTTAACTCGACCACTCTCCATTTGGTCTTAAGTGAATAAATAAATCGGTCGAGTTAGGGTTTTGTTTTGTGTAGTTGGGCTAGGTTTGTTTAATGTTTAAGGTGTATGGCCCAAATTTTATTCGGTCGAGTGAACCAGATGACTCGACGATGGAAGATTTAATTTCGGTTTAAGTAGGTTCACTCGGTCGAGTGACATTTGTTGGTCGAGTGGGCTCGGCCAAAATTCAGAATTTAATTGAGTTTTATTTTTTTGTTCAAGGTGTTTTAATTCTGAATTTTATTTTTAGTAACCCTAAAATTTGGTAAGATAAATTTCTTCTTTATTGAATTTCTAACTTTGTTTTCCAAACAAAGACATATTATTTGTAGAAGAAATAAGAAAATAAGGTTTAATCACTCATCAGACTCGATCTCTATTGGTTCTCCATTCGGCTTGCGAAATTCTTTGATAGTCACCCTACGAACCTCATACCACTCAATACCCGAATTATTTTTCTTAGGCTTCTTGGACTGTCTTGCTCGAGGTAGCTTTTTCCTTACCCTTATCTTTGCTTGTATCATTGAAGTTCCCAACCGAGCGCGCGTTCTCGGAGGGGTCTTCTTCCTCAGTTACTTCCTTATAGGCAAATTCCAATCTGGCGGGTTTTTTGGCTAAGAATGCTAATTTCCTTAACAGGTTAAAGTCCAATTCTCGAAATTCTGTGTATCTCTCGGGTAGAACAAATTGGCAACCGATGGCTATGCTAGTGATCAATGAAGTACAACCCACGTACTGTGAAGAGTAGTATGCCTGCTGCATACCCTTGAACATGTTGTAAACACATCAAACCAATTGATGTGTTCATCTTGGTCGAGTGCCCACATAATGTTCAAGTCCTCTCGGGTAACTACATCAACAGTTTCGGGTTGGCAATTAATATTCGTAGCAATCAAACGATGCACGTACTTCCAAACGGGATTCTTAATAGAGGATGGTGAAGGGTAGTCTCCAATGAAGTCTTGGCGGCTAATGTCTTTCCAAATCTGAATTCTTTGTTGTTCCGTAGCCAAGTGACAAAGTCCTCCTTCAGGAAATCCAAGATGTCTATATGCTTCTTGTCGAGTCCAATAAAAATCCAAATCTTGAATTCTGAATTTCCATCCTTCATAATCATATGCAAAACCTTCTCCTTCCACAGGTTCAAACGAAGCAATGAACTCATAGACAAGTTCCTTATAGCATTGCTTGTTGAAAACAACATCCACATCGAGTGCAGCTCGGTTAAACATGTCATAAACTTTGGCACTAATGCCAAGGCTTTGCATTGTCTTGTCATGAAGGGCTATCGAGCTCACTAAAGGCTTGAGTCGGTTTGCATCTTCAAATAATCTTTCATAGGTTCGTGCATGGTCTATGTTGTCAAAATTTGGTGGGTAGGATGGGTCATAGGTGTGAACAAACTCAACTGAGTTCTTCTTTGGGAAGGTGCATTGGTGTTTTTGGCTAGTAGGTTGGATTGAGACATGTTGCTCGAGTATGTAGAATCGGTCGAGTATGGTGATTCGGTCGAGTATGGTGATTATGCCATGCTACTCGATCGGTTCTTATATTAGTATAATAATATTTTGGAAGCTCTAGGGTTACTCGAGTATTTACTTACCTAATAAAGTGTGATAAATATTTGTATATCAAGGGTTTCTAATAATGGAATATTAAATCAAAGATTTAATCAAAGATTTAATCAAGGATTTAATATATGGAAGTTATGAATATTTATTAAGGTTACTCGAGATATTTTGTTTTTAGGAAAGAATTGGGCTAGGTGCTCGAGTGGGCTTTGGTTAAAATCTGATTTTTCTAATTTGGGTCGAGTTGTTTAAGTGTTGGTATGTTACTCGACCGAATGATCCATAGACTCGGTCGAGTGAAGCAATGTCCTTTTGCTTCACTTTGCGCTCGTAAAACTTGGCGATTCTAAGGGTAAATGACAAATAGAAAACTAGTACGCGCAAGTTCAAGTTACAACAACAAAGTACCGCAAACGGTACGTCCAAGGAGTTCCAACAACAAACACAAATAAACAACTAAAAGAGGCTTTCCTAGCACTCTTCCCACTCGAAGCTCGGTCCTTCGTTCATCTTCTTCTTTCCTTTCCGGTCAGCGCGCTTGGGCATTTCCTTTGTACATACCCATTCCTTGCTCCTCCTATCCATCAACGTCATAGTGACCAAACGGGCGGTGCGAGCGGTCTAAAATCTCCTTTGCTTTTAAACATAAAATATGAGCGTTCCGCGAGGCAAGTGATGAAAGATGAGCAACCGAGTGCTTTGCTCTTTTCCTTGGGGTTGATCATCTTCTTGAACCGCTCGGTGAAGACATAAAACCAATCAATGGAGTCTCCTCGCTCCATGAAGTACATCAAATCCAAGTCTTCCCGAGATACCCGAGCACCTTGGTCAACACGAGTGTTGATGTTCGTAGAAATAATCCGATGGATGTATTTCCATACTCCATCCGTTAGGCACTTGGGTGAGCAATTAGGGTCATATTCTCGCATACCGGTTAGCTTCCTCCATACTTCCAATCTCATCTCATCCGTGCAAAATGGAATAACACCTCCGGGAGAGAACCATTCTCCGTCCATATAACTCCTTCTCCTCCTTGAATTCTTTTCCATTAATCTCAAACTCCCACGACACACACTCATTATCATTATAGAACGGTTCAAAACTTGTGAAGAACTCGGTCACAAGGGTGTGGTGTGTCGGCTTCCCCATCAAATACTCCCACTCGATCAAACCGGCATTGATAAATATATTGTCCACAATCTCATAAATTCCAAGCTCGATCAATGTAGGTTTGTGAGGTGCAACGGAACTTACCACTTCCTTCTTGTTCGAGCCAAAGAAGAGTTCCGTAAGCCGTGGTTGTTGAAATGGTTTCCTAAAGCTTAGTTGCGTGCCCGGGTTGTAGACCGTAAATCTCCTTGCTAGGGATTTTGTTCTTCCCATGAGTGATTGAAGTCGAGTTTAGGTTGGAGGGTTTGGTCGAGTGATGTTTAGGGTTTTCTAAATTGGACCAATTTCCAATGGGTCCAATTAAATTGGTCTAATTAAATTAGAACAATTTCCTATATGACCAAATTTAATTGGTCAAGTTGGTCCAATGATATTTAAATTTAAATTCTAATTTATAATTTTTTTATTTTTGTTTTGGGTGGTATAATCGGTCGAGTAGAATTTTTACTCGATCGAATGGGGGGGAAAATTAAATATTTAAATGATTTTAATTTAAGTTTTT
>QZGG01001072.1:0-83043 GCA_006409495.1 Sedum album | reverse complement strand
TGTCACACAACCTACTCCTCTAGTAAATAAAAACAACAAACCAAAACTCACAAAGTCCATATATTGGTTGTAGACCGGCCAACTTTGCATAAGACATTGCCTGCCAAACATTCAAAACCATAAGTCAGCCACATAAACAACAAATCATCCAATTAACTTCACCAGAAATTCCACCAATCTTACAATCACTGAAAGCACAAAATGCAACTAACCAAGCACACTTGTTCTGTTCAAACCAACCACTAGCCTGAAAAATCTAAACACTACTAAACAGTAAAGCCACCCAAACAGGACCACAACTCGAACCCAACGTTAAACACTGGTCCGACCACACCCTAACTATTCCCTTCCGCCATGCACTTGCCTCTATCAAATCTTATACTTGCACAATAACACAACTAGACCTTTGAATCCCAATCACAACAAAGTCAACCAATAAGACAACTTAAAACACCAAAAACGTGACCATCTCAAATACTTCTTGAATCACAAATATCAAATATAAATTCACCAAACCTCTACAACATTATTGCTTACATTACACAAAGTGACACATCGTATGCTCCAAATTATCAGCCAACCTCAGCATCATCGCAATCCAAAGTCCTTAAACTAAAACTCCAACATATCGCTTGCATTCAATTTCATACATTTTACAAAATCCTCCTACCATTCTCCAATTCCTACAAACAAATATACATAAAAAAATCAAAAAGCATCTGGAATCTGACCTGCGGAACAAGCATGACTCCAACAGTAATTCCAGCCATCAAATCAATCTGCAAATACTCCCGCCACTTATACGTACTAATCCAACGATAACACGGAAACACAAGCTCAATCCAATCAATCACCGTCCTCCTTCTCATCCTCTCCCAAATCTCCACCGCAAACGCCGCCGTCGACGACGATGAATCCGAACTCGGCTCATCCACCGGATGCTGCAACGGCAGAACTTTGATCGGACGATTCGGCATCGTCGTGTTCGTCGCAATTGCAAGCGACGAAAGGTCGCGAGTGCTTGACGAGGCGTACGTTATCTCCATTTTAATGTTTATTGAACTCCAGTGCGCATTACGCACACCCCAGCACTACACGCGGCGAACTGCTTCACGTATTTCGAGGTTGGAAAAATTGAGTTTTAGACTTTTAGTGAATCGAACCGAAACGCTATTTATTGAAATGAGACTTTGAATATTTATTGTACAGCTAGTTTTCGTATTTTCGAACGTGACAAAGTGCAACATGTTATTATACGAGTTAATGTATCCGGACCGGATCCCGGTAATGTCCATTGGTGAGGTGTTATATCGAACGTGGTCTACCATCTTTGGACTGCTGATGCTAATGGGCCGAGAACATGCTAATGGGCTGAGAACATGCCTAGAGGCCCAATAAGGGAGAGGGAGGGTATATAAACGGTTTGAGCCGTCTTCACAAAATTTGAAGCCCTAATTGTGCCGCAGTTCGAGTCGCAGTCAGGTAAAGCGTTTCGTCGATTGCTGCGATTTTAAGCTATGATTTATGGTTGTGAGGAAATGTAGTGCTGGTGAATTGGGTCTGAAGGTTTGTGGTTTTGTTTTATGGTGCAGGTTTTGGATTAGAGGATTAGCAATGGCCCCTGCCAAAGGTATGTGTGAAAATTTAGGCTTGCTGGTTATGTTAATGTGTAATATAATGGAATCATGTTTATAAAGCTTGATTTAATTTAGTCTGTGAAGTTAAAAAATTTGATTTTGATGAGATGGTTACTCATGATGCATTTTTGTAGTGCTCGATGTTTTTCATGATGATGCATTGTGATGTAGTGTGTTTGTTTTGGAAAAGTAGAGAGTTAATTGTCTGCATATGATTTAAATGCGTCACTTTGAGTTGTTTTGAAAACTCTGAACTTGTCATTCACATTCTGACTTGTTTGATCAGCACTAATAATCGAGAAACATTGCTTTTCAAATTATTTAATGTATTTGATTGATCATATATCTCGTTATTCAAGTGGTATAGTGCTATATTTTGAAAAATAATGTCTACATAAGATGATACATTTTGCAGTTTGTGGGAATGAAATTTACAGGGTCTAAAAAAGTTATGAATATCTTTTGTTGCTTATTTTGGGGTTCTTATCATGTATGTTTGGTAACTTTCATGTGCAGTTGACAGCACAAAGAAGGCTGACCCCAAGGCTCAGGCTTTGAAGGCTGCCAAGGCTGTGAAGTCTGGCACTTCTACCATCAAGAAGAAGGTAAAGAAAACCAGGACCTCTGTGACATTCCATCGCCCAAGGACACTCAAAAAGTTAGAGACCCCAAGTACCCAAGAATCAGTGCAACGCCAAGGAACAAGTTGGATCACTACCAGATCCTTAAGTACCCTTTGACAACTGAATCTGCAATGAAGAAAATTGAGGACAACAACACTCTTGTATTCATTGTTGATCTCCGCGCTGACAAAAAGAAGATCAAGGCTGCTGTCAAGAAAATGTATGACATTCAGACCAAGAAAGTAAACACATTGATCAGGTAACAATACTATCTTTATCCGCCTTCAGTCTAAGTCTTCATCCATCTGTTATATTTCAGCACTTTATTTAATTTTTTATTGCAGGCCTGATGGTACGAAGAAGGCTTACGTAAGGTTGACCCCAGATTATGATGCATTGGATGTTGCTAACAAGATTGGAATCATCTAAGTGTATTCCAAATCACCAGTCCTTTCTTGATATGAAATTCCCTCAAAGATTTTGTTACGTTTTTGTACCAGGCGAAGCAACATTTTATATTTTTATGTCACTTGAACTTATCAAGCTTTTCCAGCAGCCTTATAGATCATATTTCCCCTCTAAATTTGATTTCACGTTATGAGATTCAATTTTAAACAGAGTTGTTTTTAGTGCGTATAACTATAAGATGAATGACCACGCAAACAGTAATAACAGTCAATCTCGCTTTCCTTCCTCGTAATCAGCTTCCAAACGACGACGTTTCATCAGCTGAAAGAACAAATTAATCCGAAATTCCAAATCACTACAACACCAAACCCTAGAGTCTCGGGATCGATCCGGACCAAGGTGGACCAAAATCCCCAATGGACGCGATCATCTCCTCCGCATTGGAAGAACTCTGCTCCGCCGGTCCCACCGGCCTCACCCTCCCATCCCTCTTCCTCGCCCTCACCATCCACATCCCTCCACTCACTCCCTCCGTCAAACAATCCATCTGGACCAATCTCCTCACCATCCCCTCCCTCACCTTCCTCGACAAATCCATCAACAAACCAATTCCAACCTCCGTAATTCATTCTCTAAACGAGGCTGAAGAAATCGACTTAGCCGTTGTTGCTAATGAGTCGCTTAGAGATTGCTTTGTTGGAATTTATGATATTAAGGCTCGGGATGGATTTAAAGGTTACAATTCTGACATGCAAAACGCGCTTCAGCGTCTCGCCTCCGCCAGGTCTTTACACTCTCACTTCATCACTAGATTTTTTTCGTTTTCAATTATGTATTTATTTGTTGAATGAAGTGATTAAGTTTTGCAGAGGTAATGGATAACACAGAGCCAACTAGCGAGGGAATTCGGAAAGGGAGTAATGGGATATTTTATATTTTAAGGAACTTAGAGTGTCAAGGTTTGGTCACGAGGCAGACGGCAGTTGTACACACTAGTGAGGAAGGGATACGGATAATAAGACAGCTGTAACGACTAATATGGTGTATTTAAGTCGATATGCGAAGAATCTAGGGTCACAGCAAAGGTTAGAGATTAGTTTAGAGAAAAGGAGTAGGTGTGATGGAAGTGATGGTGGGGGGAATGATGAATGTGTTTCGGAAGATGTTAGTGTGAAGGACTATGTACCTGCTATGAAAGCTATTTGTGATAAACTTGCTGCAGCTGATGATAAAGTATGATTTGTGCCTTGGATATAGATAAGCTTTTAATTTTATGCATATGTGTCACTTTTGGTTACTCACTTCTCTTGCTGTTCGATTTTGAAGGAGCTTTTCGTTAAAGATATCAAGCAGACTCTAGGTTACAGAAATGGGCGTGCCCATAAAGTTTGGAGAATTGTATGAGTAAAATCTTGTTTCTCTGACACATTCACATGTTGGATGAGTATTAAGGTACAAGTTAAACATTTGTATTTGATTTCTTCTTAATTGTTTGCTTCCTTTCAGGTTTGTCAAAGGTTAATAGATGCTGGTCTGGTGAAGGAGTATTCTGTCATTATAGAGAACAAGGTAATGGAAGTTTCGCCAAGCATTGCCTGCCTATATTTTTCCTTTTATTCTTTATGGTCTAAATATACAAACATGAACTAAATGGTCTAATCAACCCGTCTGGTAAATTTCGGTTAAAGGCTAGCATAATTTGAAAAGGTGATACAATCAATTTCAAGGATTTTTTAACTTCTTCCTTCTGTTTCCTTTCATACCAACTCGTATTGTATTTCCAGACAAGGAATCTAGAAGTTGAATTAAATTTCTTTCTTTTGTTGACAACTTTCATTTCATTATGTTGGTTCAACTGATGCAGACCTTCGTCCGCTTAAAATTATTGAGAGAGTTCTCGGAGAAGCACTTAAAAACAAAATATTCTGAAGGTTATTCTGATGATTTGAATGTTGACCAAGCAAATAAAAACAACAGTTTGAACAGTGAACAGGTTGTCGAGCTTCCCGTGGAGAATCAAATTTATGACATGATTGATGCCGCGGGATCAAAGGGGGTTACTCTGGTTGAGGTTTGCCTTTAAATATTAAATCTGCTCAATTCTATGGATTCGGACTCTACTATTTTTATGATTTTGAAAAGATATATTAGTATTAAAATGTCATGTTATATTGTTGAGTTCATGCTTTAAATTATCTCGCTGCGTCTCGGGATTGTATGAGCATTCTGTCGCAATTTCCTCTTTCGAGAATTTGCATGGTTATTAACCTCTTTTCTGTGTACTTTGAATGATGCACTGTGAGTGCTATTTCATTGTGGGTGTTCTTTCTCAAGCACGTAGTTCGAGTTATACGTAGGTGAATTATATATATAACAAAACGCGTTTAGTTAATAGTCATTGACAGGACAGTGGTTGGTTAATGTATGGTTTCTAACAATTTGGATTCTATTACTTTCGCTGCCAACAGTTTATTTCCTTGAACAGTTTACCATGTGGTGATTCCCTAAGATGTTTGTGTTTCATTTTTCGCAGCTATGTGAGAGGCTTGGACTTAACAACAAAAGATACTATAACACATTTATCAATATATTCAGTAGGTATGGGATGCCTTGTAGAGAGGAAGGCCACAAAAAAGGCATGGTTTATCGAGTCTGGACCTCTAGAAATTTCACTACTGCCTCATCAAATGAACCTTGTGAAACTACTACCAGTATTAATGCTAATCTGCAGTCACAAGCAGATGATTCTGCTTCGCAATATGCCATGGCTGATACTGTTTCTGAAACATGGGATCCCGCATGCAATGAACGCCTACCTACTGATGCATTTAAGGAACATATGGATGAACAGTTGGGACCTTCACATACTTCTACAAGAGTTGATTTTTCCAATAGAACTGAACCAGGTATGGCCTCCTGTAAGGGTCGCACTGACCAGCAACTTGCGGTAGTCGATAAGATAACTGTGTCAGATATTGTGCCCTCCGAAAATTTTCCTCAACCTATTTCAATTTCTCTGAGAGCACAGCCCCATCACAAGGATCCCGCTTTGGCTGCCAAAAGAGAACAGAGAATACTTGAACGGTTGCAGGTAAGCTTCAACTATATTCCTCACTGGTGCTTGTCACAACGCCGCCTCTTTGAATATCTTCCAACCGGTAGATCTTTACCATATGTAGCTACTGACATGTATTTCCTCTACAGGAGGATAAATTCGTTATAAGATCTGAACTCCAAAGATGGCTTGAAAGTCTGGAAAAGGATAAACTCTCAGCAATGGATAGCAAGACCCTTAATCGTTTATTAGGAAAGCTCCAGGAACAAGGATTGTGTAAATGCTGCAAAGTTGGTGTCCCTTTTTCATCAAATTGTAGGGGACAGCGAACAAAAGATGTGGTTTTACACCCATCTATTCAGCGTATAACACCTGAAATTGCTGCACAGATCCAGGAAAGATTAAGGTTTCATGAGCTAGAATGCCGTACTAGGGCCATAAAAAATTCAAGAATGACTCACCTGTTCCTGTCATGGATGGAGTTCATAGAGCCCCAATGAAAATAGTCTCAGAAGAGAAGACTCGAAATTTTGAAAAAATGATTTCAAATGGATTCATAATATCCAAAATGATACGTGCCAAGCTGCTTCACACCTGCCTATGGCACAATTTAAAAGATGCAGCAACTGTAACTTCCTCGCTGTTGAGCTCTGATGTGAAAAATCCTCGCAGCGCATGTACATTCTTTGTGATGGATGATGCTATCAAGGCCATGCCAGTTGAGCTATTTTGTCAAGTTGTGGGTGTAACTCGTGACATTGATACTACTGGGAAATGCATGTGTCTGAAGGACCTCTCTGTTCAGGAATACAAAAGTTTGCTTGATAGTCAAGCCATTGGGCGACTATCAGGAGTTTTTGATGTGCTGAGGCGTTTGGCGGTAAGATACCTTCACTTTTATAATTGCATTCATATAGATAATCTATTGGTTAGCAATCTCATCTGATTGTACACTTAAATCATGGTATTCCTTTTAAGTCTTCTGTTTTCTGTAATGGATGGACTTTCAATGTAATTATCTGCCTTGGTATATTTGCTGTTTAGACCTCTCTGTTTCCTGTATAATTGCAGGCATATAGATAATATATTTTGAATTTAGAACGTTCTAGTGCCTGTAAGTAAATATACTGAAGCAGCTAAGTTATGTAATATTCTTGCTCTTATTTTCTTCATTATTAATTATTTTAAATATAAATTTGTTTACTTAATCTGATGCTTCAATGTAGCTGATTCAACTACTTACTGAGGATGAAGATCAAGAGGGAGATTACGTGTTGTTACATTCGAAATTCAAATATGCATTTGAGCAGAACCCCTACATAGAAGAACCGCGTCTACTTTTTCAACAAGTTCACATCCTGCTTCTCTCGATCTTAGGCCATTAATCAGGCATAACTTTGAATTTCAAAGTAGAGAAATTGTCGATGATTATTGGAAAACTCTCGAGTATCTGTATTCAGCTGCTGATCCAAATGCTGCTGCACAAGCTTTTCCTGGGTCATCAGTTCCAGAGGTGTGCAATCTGCACCAAAGTGCTGTCTCCTTAGATATTGTTGTGAGTTATGACCTGCACTGATAGTTTTCTGAACTGCTGGTTGGAAAAATACTTTTACTGCAGCTATTCCGCTTTCGTTCGTGGTCTTCAAACCAGGTGATGACTGCAGAGAAACGAGCAGAACTCTTGAAGCGCCTTTCAATCAATGACCAGGAGAAGAAACTTTCTGTCAAAGATGTGAAAAGATTGCAAAAGATCTCGATCTGACTGTACAGCAGGTTTGTATTTCTTGAGTTCTCATCTTCAATTTTTCTGCGTCTTCTCTATATGTATCATCACTTAAAAATATTGCTCTTATTACAAATTGTATTTTACTTCATATTGACTTACTCTGATTTATGTTTCTTAAAGGTTCTCGCATACAAAAACAAACGGATAACTGGAACCAAAAAAAGTAACAGTGATATAGAGGATATATTGGAGGAATTCGAACAACCTAAGTGTCACCGTAGTTCAATTTCTCGTAAAGAGAAAGAGATACCAAGAACAAAGGAAAGAGATGTCCAAATGTCAAATATGGGTTCGGGTGGTGGGGTGATCCATGACGCCCTCAGAAACAATTGTAATAGAGTTGGGCAGTTGGTAGAAGATGAACACTTGATTTCAGCGCGCAATGAAGGTCAAGGCAACAACTCAGTGGCACATCTTGAAGACCATCAGTCAGAGGAAAATCATATCCCTCCTATCATTGGCGATGATATTCATCATCCTTTTGCGCATCAAAGCTTATATCCAAAGCAAAGAATAAAGTTTTCGTGGAACCCAAAAGCTGAAAGGTATGTATATTTTATTTTCATCTAACTGATTGGTTGGTTGAATTTACAGAGTTATGGCTTTTGGTAAAATTCATTTATTCTTGTCGTTTACATTCTGCATGAGTGTAATAATGGTATAGTGGTTGCAACTGCAATCCTAATTCCTTAATTGTAGAATGCCATTCATGCAACTGCAATACTAATTCCTTAATGGTAGTATCCAACCTTAAACAAAATAACAAAAACTTTACGTTTTTCTTGACAAGGGTTTCGTATCACCCAGAGCTGTATCGCTCCTTTTGAAACTCTGAATGATCGGCTGAAATCTATGTTTCTTTGTCTCTTTCATTAGGCATTTGGTAATTCAGTATGCAAGGCACCGTGCAGCTCTTGGGCCAAGGTTTCATCGGACTGAATGGGCAGCACTTGAGAACCTTCCTGCGCCTCCTGATGCATGCAAAAGGAGAATGGCTCTGCTGAAGGGAAATCATGAATTTAGAACTGCTTTAATGAAGCTTCTTAACATTCTTAGTAAGAAATATGTGACATATTTGAGGAAGAGCAAACGGAAACTACTTACTGATAGTAATCACAAAACAACGATTGGGGATCTGGCTAGCCTGGACCTGCCTGAGGAAGGTGATGACACCCAAGAGAAGTGGGATGACTTTGACTGTGAGGATATTAAGACGGCATTGGATGAAGTTCTTCAGCACGCACAAGTATCTAAACTGCAGGTATTCAGAAAACAAGACTCTTCACAAACAATCATACCTTGTGCATCTATATTTGACAAACGTTTTTCAGTTCTCATATTTTTCTTACACCCATTTAATGATGAATATAATTACAAACTCCTGTGTTTTCTAGTCCGTACAGGCATGCACCTCTTCACACAGATTTACTAGAACTCTATTAATCATTGAATGTGTGCTCTATTTTGGTGTGCTCCCTGAGATATCATGCCATTCATGCGTGGTTGAAATGTTTTGTTTCTATTTTGTTTTTCGTATACATGTGCAACTTGCATTTTTGAATTAAATTTATTTTCTGATTGTGCTTATTACTTTTCACGATTGATAGAAAGGTGATGAAGGTCAACGTAACGAGAAACGACGGAGGAAAAGCTTTAGTGAAAATCCGAGTCGTGCACGTATCCCTGGAAAGCTTGTGAAGGCTTTAAGTAAAGGTGGGAGAGGTTGTAAACAAATCTTTGAGTCACTGGCTGTTTCAAATGCAGTTGAATTATTTAAACTCATATTTCTGAGCACGTTGGCCGCAACTGAGGTGCCGAACTTCGTAGCGGAGACATTGCGGAGATATTCTGAACATGATCTTTTTGCAGCATTCAACTACTTGAGAGAGAAGAAAGTTTTGGTATTGTCATATTCACTTTTATGTTCTCTTTTCTTCTTGAAATGCAATGCTTCTATTTTCATTGTTTGTACGTACATGAGCTCAAGTTGTAAACTTGACGTAGGATGCCTTTTTCATGAACATTCTTCGAATATTATGAACTTGTAAGATGATGTATGTCTTTCTTGTTCATGCATATCAGATAAAAATAGCTTCATGAAATATAGGATGTCCATTGCCTGAGCATCTGCTGCACTGCCAAGTGCCAACTTCAATGGATCACTAGTTTCTCCTTATCTCATATTATGAAATGTGTTCTTAATGTTGCAGCATTGTGCTATAAGTCTTTCTTTCTGGAAATTCCAAATAACCCAATGCATGAGATTCAGTGAAATTTGGAGTCATCAATGGAAATGGATTTGACTTAGTCCGATGTTAGTATTGGTCTGGGCTTAGTTTTTTAACGAACTGCAGGACTTGTTAGATTGTGTTCTCTTTTTCAAAGTCCAGGTTCTTTGTGCTGCTGTGACATTTCAGATGGTTGGATATTTCTTGTTTTGCTGCTTCTTTCAAGTTCAAAGATTCTCAACGGTTGAAATTTCTTCCTTACAAGCAGGTTGGAGGAACTGGGGGTAGCTCGTTCGAACTTTCGCAATACTTTTTGCAAAGATTTTCGGCATCTCCCTTTCCAGCTGATACAGGAGAAAGGGCTTCAATGTTTGTGAATTGGATTCATGAGAAGGAAAATGATTTGATTGAAGAAGGGACTGAACTTATTCCGGACCTGGAGTGCGGGGGCATTTTTGAATTGTTTTCTCGAGTTGCTTCTGGTGAACTCTCGATGATGCCTTGCCTACCAGACGATGGAGTTGGTGAGCCTGAGGATTCTTCAATTTCGAAACGCAAAGTTGATGATGCTGACCTTTCCAATGAGAGCAAGGCCAAGAGGCCCAAAAGGTCGTCAATAATGGATAGTGAATTAATTTCTCGTCGAGAAAAAGGCTTTCCGGGTATGAAAGTGGTCCTAAATAGGACATTGTTTTCTTGTGCGAGTACCATGGGAAGTTCTCCCAATAGGAAAAACTGTAGTGGAGATGATAAACATCATCAAGAGGAACAAGAATCAGATGGCAATTTGATTTCTTCTGACAACTTGGAAGAATTCTCAAATCATGTTATAACGGATCTAAGTGCTTCACCTTGGGAGGCCATGGTGGAATATGCTGCGTGTTTGACATCCAAATCTTCTGATCGGAATTACGAATTGACTTTTCTTTCTGAAACATTTAAAGATATTTATGAAGAAATTAAAAGGGCAGGTGACCAGGGTTTAGCCTTCAATGAAATTTCTGACTTCATTGACAATCAAGGTATGAACTTTGTTTGTAGATACTTTTGAAAATGACACAGCAGACAACTTTTTTGGTGTAACAATAAATTGATTTCTTGTAGGTAAATCTGTGGGCAGTAATATGGCCAAGATAGCAATTGAAGTGCTACAAGCATTTGGACTAACTATGCAGGTATTTCTGAGTCTTTGAAATTATGTTTTTACCTTGTATATATATGTATTCATTGCGTTTAAGGTCTTAAATTATGTTCTTCTCACTTTCAACTTATAGGCAGAATATAGCAATAACTGTGCAGTTTGTGGTAAACGTCTTATATGAATTTTCTGACGCTGAAGCTGGTAGTCAGCTGTGTTTTCTTTGCATAAGTTTATTTTGTTCAGTTTAACTTAATCTCAGTTGAAGTAAAGAGCAAACCTTGATTAGTGTGGTCGCTCTTTTCAAACTTATTATGAAATTAAAATTTATGCAATACACTGATTATTTCACTCGCTATAACCCTTAAGGATTTTTCATATGACTTAACGTTATGCAATTTTTAATTCAGGTCAACGCATATGATACTGTTCACGTAGTTGATTCACTGTATCAGTCTAAATACCTTTTGACATCGAGGTCGGTGTCCAGTAGCGCATCTCAACAGCCTTCTAAATATCAAGTTATCAAAAATTGTACAAACTTGGTTACAAACAAAGATCAGAATGCAGCCACTGACGGTCATGAGTTGCCAATGGAAGAAACTAGTGCAGAGAACAGCCATGCCCATAGTGTTACCATTCTTGATCTTCCGGCTGAAGCTCCATCAATAAATGGAAATCTCAATTCTCTAGGTGACAGTTTGGGTAATATTTGTTTGACTAGCTCTGATGCATGCTTTCCAATCCTGCCCTGGTTGAATGGTGATGGTACTATCAACAAGACTATTTACAAGGGACTGGTTCGTCGTATAATCGGCACCGTCATGCAAAATCCGGGCATTCTAGAGGTATTTTTGTTTCATGGATAAATTTTTGGGATTGTGATAGGTATATGTCATTAGATAAGAGGGAATCGGCTTATTGAAAATTGTAACATGCTTGATTTTTCAGGATGATATCATTCGTAGGATGGATGTGCTAAACCCTCAGGTTCGTTAATAGTTTATTGCTTATAGAAGGATGATTCGTTTGCAGTGTACTTTAAAAGTGAAAATATGTCAATACATTTGCCATAAACAAGATCAAGAGATCCCATAGGTGTTATAAATCTTATTTAGAAGTTTTACATCATC
This sequence comes from Sedum album, assembly GCA_006409495.1. Taxonomy (NCBI): domain Eukaryota; kingdom Viridiplantae; phylum Streptophyta; class Magnoliopsida; order Saxifragales; family Crassulaceae; genus Sedum; species Sedum album. Next base: position 71,035 of record QZGG01001072.1, on the reverse strand, counting down.
GAAGACTCATTTTAACAGTTTTTCACTCATCTCTCAGAGTTGCAGAAAATTGTTGGAACTGCTGATTCTGGAAAACCATCTCACTGTAAGGAAAATGTGTCAAGCCAGATCTGGTCAGCCTCCATCAATTTTGGGATGCCTTATGAAGAAAAACTTAAACAGCACATCCAAGGATGTAGTTTGGCGTGAGCATTTCTTTGTCAACCCTGCTAGTTCCCGTCTGTTATAGTCTGCAACACCTTTGAGTTGCACTAAATTAGTTTTTGTATGTATAAAAAGGTACATAAACTTAGCTCTTTGAGAAATACAAAGTCACACAAATGATTCTAACTTTAAGCTGTGACCTTTTATAGGACTTCATGTACTGTTTAATCTTTTATTGTGAATGATGGTTAAGTATTTATGACTCAACTCGATTCTGATAGGAAATTTCTATTATGCTTACTTGTATTAAGATCAGCTCAGTTAATGGCAAATGCAAGATGGCTTCAAGCAGAAGATTTTAAAAATGCCTCTCTTATTTTCGTTCCTAATGTTGAAGAGTCTCAAACACTCTAATCTTCCCTTTTTGTCCTACTCTGGGCATTGAGGCGGCCCATGTAATGTAACAACACTCTTTATAGCATTCTAACCGAGCATCATGCCTACACTACTTAATTACTCCTTCCGTCCCTATAAGTTTGTCCATCTTTTTAATTATTTGTAAGGAGTATAATAATCAAAGTGGACAAACATTATGAAACAGGGGGAGTAAAATTACTTACCTTCCAACTATCACTACTTTTTTCCTATTGTGGATACCACAGTTTGCACGTGTTATGGATCACATTTATTGGAAAACTTTTTGTAAATAACCAGTTAAATAAATACTAGCAATGTCACAATGGTTCCAAACTGTTTAAACTCAGACATCTCATTTAATTTCCACAACAAAAATAACACTAATTTATTGCATATTAGTTTATGGACAAAGTTATTAAACAGTGATTTTTCCAAAAATTTCTCAACAATCCCAGTATGTCATATCCATTATATATGGCAGAGAACCCGCTTTGAGAAATACAAATTTAAATACCTTCTAATCCGCTATTTTTACAAGTAATTTTTTTATTAAAAACATGTTATCTTGATATAAGGTCCCTTAAATTTTGATTCTCTTTTTGTAGTAAAAAAGGCAATAGAAGCATTTAAAAATTTACATTCTCAACTAGTTTGGTTCAAACAAAACGACTTTGGAAAAACAATTCGCATTTATGTCAAGTCACCAAACATTCTAACAAAAATGAAATGGAAATGTTGTCATGATATTTTTAGCTTCTTAGTCTAATCTCTTCATTATCTGATCAACTAATCGCGCACGAGGATGATCATCCTGCTAAAAAGTTTACTAAACATCGCATGTATACCACGAACTGAATCACATTTGGAATGTTAGGTGGTGTGTTACATAAATGAAAACTCAAAAAACTCATGTAAAAAATGTGTCTTTTACTATAACAAAACATGATATTTTGCGTTTGTTTTTTGGGACCAGCCTTTTTTGCTTTTTTAATTAATTTATGGTAATATTCTTGATTTCTACACATCAACAAAATTGTATAAAGAAGAATATAAATTAAAATTACATAAAAGTATCATCTATACTTCCCTAAAATTTTAGAAAAATAAAAGCTTTCAAGCTACCCAAGAAATAAATGGTAGCATCTCAAAACCAAAACCAAAAACATATATTGAGAAAGTGACAATTCCAAATAAGTACAACAAAAACTCCTTTAATTTTCCAATTTTATGAGCAATTTTATTAAACCAAAAAATCCATTTTATAAAAACAGTAATATAATAAATACTCTCAATTAAGCTCGCCACCAATAACTACCCGACAACTATTTCCCAGTTTAACAAAACATCCTGCGATTGGACGATTTTCATCGTACTTGTCAAAGAATCTATTTAATCCGCTACCTGCTCGTCCATCGTCACCAACCTACACTCGTCAGTATATTAACACGTGGAGTGATATGATTGGCTGAATGTTAGAGTTTACAATGGACGTTCAATGCAGTGAATCCCTACTTTGTGGTATATAAAAGGAAAAGAATGAAAGGTGAGGTGCACATTTTAAGGTGACATTCTTGTCTCGCTTTCAGCTTCATTCTTCTCTTTCTCGAGCTTCACCGCCGCCGACTCTTGTCTGTTTCATAATCATCCGACCCCAGCCAGGTCAGCTCTCATTCTAAGACATTTGCTATAAAGTTTATTTACCAGTAAAACATTGTCTGCAAATCATGAAGGTTGTATTATAAATCACCCGTCATATGATCGATTTCTTGTAGTGCTAAAACAGAGAAATTTAGCTAGATGGGTTTAAAAAATATAGCATGTTCTGTCAGTGTTGTATTGTGTGATTTGTCAATGATTTTACCCTTTTTTGAAATATAATTTTGATGTTGACAGAAAACTCAATTGTGATCTCCTCCTGGATTAAGACCAGCCCCTCTGTTCCCAAATAAGAAAATGGTAAGTGGGGTTGGAAATTTATATTGAAAATGACACTAAATCTTCCAAAATCGACTCTTTGAGTAATATTGTTGTATTTTATCTAACTGATGTAATTTTTCTGATTTGAATTATGTTTTGCTATGGATTTGTTTCTTGTTTGATTAAATTTTGCTTCATGCTTTGTTTCTTAAATCTTTATTTGGAAATGTTTTGTTCGACAATCTCACCGACCACGTTGGACTTGCTACTTCTCATCAAATGTTTGATAGGATAGACTTTGGAGGATGTTTATCTTCTTTTGAATTCATGATTTTGAACATACATATTTGTGTATATTTAAGTGACAATTTTGCAACAAATATTTGTTTGCATAGAGTCGATCAGTAAGTGAATTTACATTGATTACGTTATGACATAATTTCACATTGTCTGAGTTTGTTGTCAAATGTTGCCTAACTGACATGATGATGTTGAAAAATGCAGAATTTTAATCACTTATTGTCCGGAGCTGCTAGCCGTAGCGATTTTATGAAGAACGGAGATATGGGTACTCAAGGTTTTTTAAGATTGGGACAAAAGCGGGGTTGCGACCACCTTGTTGATCACACGTCTGCGTCGGAAGTAGTAACTCGAAGAAGGCTCGAAACAGATCCCAAGTTCCAAATCGGACAGTTATCAAACAGGCAGAATCTAGCTAGTCTTTCTCCATGGGAAAATACTTCAAGTTCAACTCCAAGGTTCACTCAAATGGCCAGCTTTGGGTCTACTACTGAGCTCAGACTTGGAGGAGCTACTACTGAGTTTCCAATATTGAATCATTCTGCAGGTATCTTATCACTGTCTAAGTATTCGAGATCTGCTAAATTTGCGGAAATGGAAGCAAGGGCTTCAAGCAACATATCAGAGACGAAGAGACTATTCGATAGCTTGGCCAGCAAGGAAGTGACTCAAAGAGGTTATGGTGCTTATTCTTCTGAAAATGGATTTACGGACAGTGAGTGTAACAGGCAGCATTTGTTCTCAGTTTACTCCCATGGATTGGAAAATATGAGACAGGCCCTAGAAAAAGATGTCAAAAAGTCAGTTGAAGACACAACTCAAAATGAAGTTCAAAAGTTCACATTGAATGGAGAACCAGTAGACAGGATTACCAAGCATGTCTTGTCCGATGGCGTTGAGGAAATGCCTCCACCAGCACCTCGTATAAATACAAATCATAGAGGTTTATATGCAACTCCTTACTACTATGAATATGGCAGCCTTGGTTCTGAAAGGATCATGGCACCACATCCCAGCTCTACATTTTCAAGAGGGTTTTATCGTAGTTCCTTACCAGATCGCTATAATAACAGCTCTATTTACGGTGGAAATATTCTTAATGGCTCATCCACAAATCTGCAAATGGGAAGGAATAGACTGGGTCCAGGTACTTTACACTCTTTTGAAGCTACCAAGGCTGCAATGCTGGAAGCAATGCGCTACACTAGAAAAGGTCCTGCAGAAGCTGGAACATCCAAATCAGTGTTGAAATCAGTAACACTAAGGAAAAAGGATCGAGACAATTCAAACATTTTCCCTGCCAATGTTAAGAGTCTACTATCAACTGGAATATTCGACGGAGTTGCTGTAAAATATGTTTCATGGGATCGTACAGTAAGTAAAAATTCAAATTTGACAAAACTGCAGTATCTAGGAAATTAGAAACTCTTGTGAGTTGTGACACTATTTTCCATATTTGTGCAGAAAAATGTCCGCGGAACAATTCAAGGAACTGGCTACTTGTGCTGGTGCAAAGAATGCAAAAAGCTTAAAGTATGATCATTTGACCACAATCTAAGAATATGGCTAATAATCTTTGAAGCTGTGGAAATTAACTAGAAAAAAAAACAATGCAGATGGTTAACGCATACCAGTTGGAACAACATGCTGGAAGTAAATCAAAGCATCCAAATGACCACATATACTTCTCCAATGGCAAGAGTATATATGGTGTCGTGCAGGAGCTGAAGAACACTCCATCTGACAAGCTGCTGGAGGTCATTCCAACTGTGACAGGCTCAGGGATCAATAAGGAAAATTTCTCCAAATGGAAAGGTAAAAAACTCGCAAAAATACACATGAATGAACTTACATATCTAACCTCCTTTTTTAGTCTGACTTGTTTTTTTCATGTTTCAATTTTCCAGAGTCTTTTCAGGTAGCAGGGCGAGAACTGCAGCGTATTTTCGGGTCTGATCCAGAATCAGGTGAACCTTCATCATCAAGAAATACAGTTCTCCCCGATAATAGGGAGTGAAGACAGGCTGCTGCATATACAGATCAATGAAGACCATTTGTTGCATATAGTCATTCTTTATTTTTCCAGACACCACAAATCAGTTGGGTTAGTGATGTAAATTCCAGTATATGCATACATTTATGCACATTGTATATGGCTGGGTTTCTTCTCCAACCTCTTCCTTGCTGTCAGACCATTTGTTCGAAATGTGTCTGAATTTTGAGCTTCATTTTTAGTCTCCAAGCTTTATATGCTAGGCTGATCTTGATTATACAGGTACCAATTAGCAAAAGAAAGAGATTCACATTAATACATACAAAGAACAGCTCCAATACTTCTCGAACTCTCCCATGTTTTTATTTGAACTTTCTCCAAATCATCTTTTGTCCAGCAGTTATTCATTTCGTTTCACCTGATCTATTCTCATACTATAAACGTTTCAAAATACTCCATAATTTCGTAGTATATAAAACTCTGAAAAAAATAAATCAGTTAAAATTTCAACACTCGGGAAATACGAAGCCAAACAAAAATAATAAAACATTCTAAAATATGGAGTTTATTAATGATGAAATACTGAAAACATTCAAAATGTAAAATAATATTGGAAATAAATATTTTTGACTACAAACTTTGAAAAATAAATATTTAATTGATTGCAGAAAACATTTTAAAGAAAATCAAAGCCGCGACTTAGCAACACGCGCCTTTTCAATTGCCTTAACCACGTTACTCAAAACAACCAACCTATTAGAAGCATACACGTGTCCCTTCCACTTCCGCTTAATCAACTCTTCCCCAAATTTAACTCCACGCGCCACCGTCGCTTCTGCCCCCTCCACCACTTCATCCACCAAACCTAACTCAACCGCCGCCGATCCTGACAACTTCGTCGCCTTCAAAAACACATCCCTTATACTCAATCCACTCCCTACCTTACTCCTCACCACCTCCACAAACCATTCCGGCGCCACAAAACCGATATCGACTTCGCTCATGTATAGAAACCCTCGCTCTTTCCTCATGATGACGTAATCATGCGCCGCCGCGAATACAAATCCCGCAGCCGATGCGTGACCGGTCACCGCCGCGATCGTCGGCATCGGAAGCGCAATCAGATCATCGATTAGCGACATGAATTCCAATACCAACGACTTCGCTCTTGGTTCATTTTCAATCGAAGTCAACGGAAGCGTTGATTGGACCCAATCTAAGTCGTAGCCGTTTGAGAAGAACTTACCTTCATTGGTAGTGACGAGAGCTGATGGAACCGAAGATGAAACGGCGTCGGATTTGATTTGGTGAAGAGCAGATTTGAGTGAGCTGATGAGCGAAGGGTTAAATCGGTGCTCACCGACGCCGTTAAGCGTTAGTAAGTACACGTTACCGATTTTCTGGACGCTGCACATATTGCGTTTTGATTAGGAGGGGATTGAGATGTCAGATGAGAGTGGAACTAGGAGAGGTAGAAAAGTTTAGAGTTTTGAAATGCAATTTCGGGAGGTTGTCAGAGTATTTATTTTATGAAAAGTGCCATGAGGTACGGTCAGAGGTGTGTACTGAATGGACGTAGCTAAACACGTGTCTGTCATTCATTTGGATAAAAGACACCTGTACCAATGACATTTTTCTTATTTATACTCCCTCCGTCCCATTATTAATGTCTCATTTTCTTTTTGAGTATCCCAAAATCATCTTACCATTTCTAAAACTTACCATAAATGAACATGTCTACTTTAGTTCTCAACCACATATTTTTCCTCTTTCTTTTTTTTTCACCACTTATTATCTATCAAATCACTTTTTTCTCTTTCCTTACCACACAACTATCTTTTTTAATTATTTTTTCTTTTATTTCTTAAAAACCGTGCAAAGAATCAAATGAGACATAAGTTATGGGACAGAGGGAGTAAGATTTTTTGTTGTGTTGAAGAGTCAATCTTTTATTATAAGTAAAAAATGAAACGTGAAACTACAAATGTAATCCATAATTAACTAATGTTCCATTTTATATCCATTTTAGCTCCCATCTCTCTCTAAAGGAAAACCTCCAGCTTCTCTCTAACCTTTCATCCCCTCCGTGAGCTTTTGCTGGGGTGGAGAGGGGTTGCCTCCTCCCTTCTCCACCTCTAGCTCAACCTTGATGGCTTCTTTGAGTTGGTGATTGATGGTGTTGCTTTGCATGCCATGTTTGAACCGTATTCAGAGATCCGTCGTGGTTGATGGTTTGATTGGAGGCCGCTACATGCATCTTGGATATTGAGAGGTAGATCGGTGGTGGATCGTCGTGGTTTTGGTGCACGGATGATTGAAGGATGATCCGATGGAAGCTGAGTGTGGATTTTGCGGTTGGATGGTTTGTGCAACCAACGGTGGTGGCATGCAAGCAACGATGGTGGTTGTGCATGCAATCAGTGGCGGTTGTTTTGCATGCAGTGGCCGGCGGTGGTTGTGCATGCACTCGGTACTTTATCGGATGATCTCGTTCTGACAGATTTTGGATCGTGGATCCAAGGTGCGACGGACTGTTTCTGATCTGTTGTTCAATATCTTAGTATATGTGTAGTGTGTTGTATAGTTTTGTGTTTAAGGTGAATAAGTGCTTTGAGCCATGAATAAGGTCATCGGACCAATGGTTTAGTATATTCCTCTCCACTTGGAAGAGGTTGTCTTTCTACCGCTATGACGGTAGTGTTTTTTACGTTTTGTTGTTTCTTACTGCGAAGTAAGCATGTTCTTGCTGAAGAGCAGATGATTGTGGTTGTCTGAATGACACCACTAGGGTTGTGCTAGCAATTGTTGTATAAGGCATATACTTGGGTTATATGTGTACCAATGATCACCCGAAAGTCAATGAAATGCAAGTATGCTTTTATCAAAAAAAACTAATGTTCCATTTTGATATATTTAGAAGACATTGTACGAGGATGAGTGATTTCTTTTTTTAATCAAGAGGATGAGTGATTTCAGACTGTAGAAGATTGAATTTCATCACAAAGATACAAACTTTAGCAACAGTTGAATAGACAAGTGAAAAAGGTTGAACCTTTAACATCCCATTAATTGAATCCAACAGAAAAGTCAATCAACAAACCCAGAAACTACAAACCCTAATCAGATCTAACCACCAAATCCATAAAGAGTACGTCCCTGTCTCTTCAATGCATAAACAACATCCATAGCAGTAACAGTCTTCCTCCTAGCATGTTCAGTATACGTCACAGCATCTCTAATCACATTTTCCAAAAAGATCTTCAACACTCCACGAGTCTCTTCATAAATCAACCCACTGATCCTCTTCACACCTCCTCTTCTAGCTAATCGACGAATTGCTGGTTTAGTGATTCCCTGGATGTTGTCACGGAGGACTTTACGATGTCGCTTTGCTCCTCCCCTTTCCTAGTCCTTTTCCTCCCTTTCCGCGACCAGACATTGTTGAATTGAGGTTATAAATTGAAGCTGTGGTTGATGAGAGGTGTGGAGAATTGGGATTTTGTGATGGGTTTATATACAGAGTGGGTTTTTGGGAAGATGGTGTTGTGATCGTTGGATGGCTATCCGTGTGATGTGGTGATATTGATTTACAGCCGTTGATTGGATATTTTGTGCGCATCTGATTGGTTGTATTAGTGGTTGCGCGGATTTGTGTTTTCAGATTTAGTTTTAGCGGGGTTCTGTTTTTACTTCAAATGTGAATTTTTGGCTTCATCAATTTCAAACGTTGTAGTGGGCCTGTATTTATACCTTTTGGACCGGCCCGACAAATGTAAAAAATTTGGCTTACGTTCGAGTGCTTCAGAATAGTTTTCATTTGTGATGAAAATCAATCTAGCGGTCGGTCATTCGATATTTGTGGAAATCGGTGATTCTAATTACGTAATTTTGAGAATGAAGACAGACAAAACTATGTAAATTTATAAAGTAAAAAGACGCAAAAGTAACAATCTAATAGATATTTGGAAAATTCAAGTTGGTTAAATCAAAAAACACGAATGCATTAAATGTCTTTAAAGGGTTATGGTGGATATTTCTTAGTCCGCAAAAAGGAAGAAACTTTATTTTTGTAACTCTATAACTTTTGTGAAGACTGAGCAAGCAAAGTGTTGGGGTGGAGAAGGCGCAAAGCAGAAGGAAATCACTTTTTAGGGACTCCTAAGCGTAGACGGAAATCGTCCTCCATGAGTGGAAGACCATCGCGCAATTTGATTTTGGGTTCCCATCCGAGAAGTTCATTTGCCTTGGTGATTATTGGTTTCCTTTGGCGAGGATCATCAGGAGTATTCTCAACCATTGTGATTTCCACGTTTGGATTTATGATCTGTCAGAAAGATTGTTAAAATGTCAGAACCAAGATGTTATTTAGAGTACATGCTGTGTAAACTGAGGAACGGGTTACTGACCTCCTTCACAGTCTCAGCCAGTTCGAGCATAGTAAATTCACCTGCGAATAAAATTTAATATAGCCGTTTTAGTATTTCGTAGAAGTTGCACTGATTTTAAATTCTTCACGGCAACATATCACACGGGTTAACCTGGATTTCCAATGTTGATGGGACCAGTGTTGTCCCCTTCCATTAGCCGTACAAGACCATCAACCTTCACAGACGTAAAATGATTTTAGCCGGACATATTTTTTTTAAGTGAGCCCATATGACCAAAATCACTAGTGATAAAAATGGTTGCGTACCATATCTGAAACATAGCAGAAACTGCGAGTTTGAGTTCCAGGAGCTTGAACAGTCAATGGCTCGCCGCTGTAGTTTACATTTGAACAAGTTAGTCCCTACAATTAACTAATGCATCAGATGCATATACATCAACACTAACACAGATGATCAACTGAGAAAGCAACCTAGCACGCGAGTAATGTAACCTTACCGGATGGCTTGGGCAATGAAGTTGCTAACAACACGCCCATCGTCAATATTCATCCTAGGTCCGTATGTGTTAAAGATCCTGGCAATTCGGATTTCTGACAGGCAATAGCACAATAGTGAGATACGAGTAATTTCATCTGTACACACTAATTCTTAAAAAATTGAGTAGATTCTCAATATTACCAATCCCATGTTGTCGGTGGTAGTCAAACATAAGAGTCTCGGCTACTCTTTTCCCTTCATCATAACAACTTCGAACTCCTGCCACAGTAACAACCAAATACATTCAAAATATTTAAATTAACAGTGTAAAGACTCTTCGACATATTTATCAACCATCATAAAATTTCTCTAATAGTGTGAGAGTATAAATAATCAAAATAACTACCAATCGGATTAACATTTCCCCAGTAGCTTTCATCCTGGGGATGCACCAGTGGATCTCCATAAACCTCCGAAGTGGATGTAAGCAAAATCCTGAACATTGTAAACAATGTAAATAACAAGACATCAACATAAATGGCAGACAGGTCCCAGAGGATAGACAAATAGCAAACCTTGCTCCGAGACGCTTAGCAAGCCCCAGCATATTCAATGTACCAATCACATTCGTTTTGATTGTCTGCCATTACACAAAAGAGGTTACAGAAGTAAACAATTTTAAAAATGTGAACCGACAAAGCAATAACAGCATTTGAAACTCGTCCACTGTCAAATGAAATACAGTCATGCACCTTCACAGGGTTGTGCTTGTAGAAAATTGGGGACGCGGGACATGCAAGATGATAAATTTGATCAACTTCAACCAACAATGGCTCAGTCACATCTGCAAGAGAGCACATTATCACCTTTTCATATATATGAAAAATGAAACTAAAGCACTAAGCATGCCCGATGGGGTCAACTAAACAAAGGCATGAACTTCAAGTAAAAAAGTCTACAAAAAGAGAACAGAAATACAGACCATGTCGGATAAGCTCAAATCTGGGATGACCAATCCACTTCTTCAGGTTATCTTTCGACCCAGTGAAGTAGTTATCAGCAACAATCACCTATATCTCAATGACTATCATCACTTTGAACATATCATCATAAATGCACAATTTCAAAACTATATCAGTTGAAAAATCTAACCTCATTCTTCTCATTCTCCATTAACCTATCAACCAAATGAGACCCAATGAATCCAGCTCCACCAGTCACCAAGATCCTCATGTTTGCCTGCACAAATTCAAACGCCAACACTCAGATCCTACACTACCGAACCAGCAATCATTGTGCACTAATGTCACCTAACTCAACAAAAATTTAACACCATTACCTGGTAAAATTTGGAGTTTCTTAAAGGCGACGGGGCCGGAGGCTTCTTGCTATCTCCATTGGCAGCCATCACTTAAAGTCAGATCAGATCTCCAAACCTATCTTAAAAACCACAAATTCAGATATGCAATGCCTAATCTCAATCAAACACTCTTTATACACAATAAATTAAATTAATTTCAAAAGACCCAAATCTTAAAAATCAAGGAAAGGTCAGACACAGGCACCAAATCAAAACCGTGTAATCAAAGCAACCCAACAAACTGTCCAACAAACTCAGATCTCACGCAATCAACAACAACTGATCGAACTCAAAATCCATGACGATCGAAGAAAAATCTAGTGAGACCCATTGTATACCTGGAGATGAAGATGAATAAAGTTGGAAGCTTTAGTCGAATGCGGATGGTTCCAGATCGGGACAGGACAAAACTGGGATTCTGAGTGTATGATGTTGTTTGGTTTTTTATACTGAGGAATTTCGGATGACGTCATCGTCGAATGTGAATGGAAGTGTTTATGGAAAATTATTGGTACATTATTGCTAGATTATTATTTAGTTTAATTTTTTGTTATTATCTACAATGGATTTGTATGGATTTGTGGATTTTTTTATACCGGTTACAATTGTTACACGAGAGATTTCATACATGAGAATTATCTATTCTACTCATTTGAAGTTATAGAAACAATGAAAACTTTCACCCAATCTTGACAAATATGTCTCTCGACTCAGACGTTTAACTTCACAAACAACGAAGCGATCAAACTCCACATCCTACGATGAAAGGAATGAGAAAAACCTTCAAAGAACATCTGCACGACGAAAACCCCACACATGAAGAGGAAGAAAAGGAAAAACCTCCAATCATAAGACGGAAAGTATTCTCACAAAATATGAAAAATAATGCATCAAGAGCAACTCGAACCACAAGCTCTTCAATTTAATATTTTATAATCTTCTCTCTTAAAAATTATCTGAGTATTAGTTGTTGTTAATTATCACTAGTAGATAAGGATAAAACTCATAGAAGTGTGACTGGATCAGATTAAATGCAATTTGAATAGGATGACAAGGCTATCGTAAGAGTTAGGTCCTTCGAAATATTTAGGACTTAACTAACTTTTTCTTGAGAACTTACCTAACTTGCTCTGCCTAAATTGGATGCTTCTGTTACACTTCCCCTTTTCGACATTTTCAAGTTTTACTTGATACTTGTGATGCTTACAATTCAATAGGATCCAACAATTTAAACATAATCTGGTAACAAAAATAAAACAAAAACATAATGGTGCAATGCAGGACTCGTCGACATAAGTACTTGACCTCTCTTGTCTTGAAATATGCTAATAGAATGATGGTTACATCATCTCTTGTGGTTTTCTCAAGCAGCGACTAACTTCTGCATCGATAAAAACATATAATGAGACTTTCAGATACGAGAGCGAATAGGAATTTAGCTAGTAACCAACCAAATTTAAAAACAAGAGGGGGAAAAAGCAATGGACTTACAACTGCTACAACATTTGAATGGGACTCGTCATTAGGGAGGGAAAGCATCGAGATAATACCCGAGAGCCATGACTATGTTTTCAACCTGCAAGACAAATATACCTTTATCACAAATAAATCTTCGTCCAACAATGGCATCCAGCGCTCACTAGCAATTTCATAGCCATTCAGATCGTCTACTAATCAGTACACTATAACTCTCTAAATAAAGAATAATGCTAAAACAAATATAACACGAGTCAGCCACTGATTTTTTGATTCTTATGAAATCTTTTTTCCAAGGTTTCCAGACTCAATCAATTAATACTTTAAATTGCTAGAATGCTGAACTCAGTATGAATAGAGTCCAACCTGTATGTAATCAGTCGTGATTCACGATCTGTCTTTTTCATGGCGTCTTCTGTGACGTCTTCTGTGATGTACTTTACCCAGAGCAAATTTTACTCCATTCAACGGTTTTTCACATACTAAAGTCTTGTAGCTAGATTCTGGACCCTCCCCCATGTCTTGGAACAGCACTTGCCAGCCCATGGCATTTCCAATCTCTTGAAGTTTGTAAATTACGGTGACAGAATCTTGAATGTATGCGTATCCACCTGGTCTTAAAATTCTGTCCATCTCCAGCATAATGCTGGCAATGTCGCATCTGATGGGAAATAGCATTAAATGAATAAGACACTGTGCATGGAAGTTTGAAAGAAAGTCACAAGGTACTAGTAAGTGTAATGCACTTACCTTGACTGCTCCACCGAAAACAGGCCTGACGCGTGCAACAAATCATATGTTCTCGGATATGTATCAAATGGTTCACACCTATCGGACAAAAGACTGTAATGCCAGGATTTTAAGGACTAGTGTATCACAGTGATGCATTGGAATGCGGATTCGAATATTACCAGTCATGCATGACTCCTATGAGCCCGCGATCAAAGATGACAGGTAATGTATTAGGTGCACCGACAGGCACAACATTCATAACCCAGCAATCGACTTTCTGATTAATAAGTGCCGCAGCAAATCTGCCAGACCAGGAAAATTTTACTGGAGTTAGTAGAAGGACAATGAGCTAATTCAAGAGATTAATCAATAATTACCCTCCGAAACCCGCTCTCATGTCTAATACATTTCTACTTCCCATCTCCTTCCAACGCATATATTTTACATTGTTTTCCACCATCTCATCCATGTATCTGCTTTCTGCTTTGTACAGCTCTTTTCTGGATATATAGGCTTCTATGCGTATGGTTTGAAGTCTGTCAGGCGGGCTGTAAAGGCGCGTAGGCCATGTGCTCATATTTGCTTCGTAACTATTTTCAGGTAGTCGACTGATGCATGGTGTCAGATCAACATTCCTACGGTCATCCAATATGTAATGTCAAGTGGACGATAAACTAGAGAAAAACGCCACTGAGTTATAGTGACATAATAAGAATGGAGGTTGGGAACACACCAAACATTGTCTGGGTCATCATTCGCGTCACACAATGGAGGTTGGGAACTTTCCTGACGGCTTAAGTAGCAGATATTGTTTCGTGGCTTCCGCCATACAGCGACATGTCCTTCCCTTTTCACAAGCTTCCAGCAAATCCGAGAGGCAAGATCGACCATCACTATCATAAAATATTTCATAAGCATAGCATCTTAGCATGAAGATAAACCAAAAATAAAATTGCCTACACATTGAAAAATTACAATGTGGCCTAATAGAATTTACTCAATACCATTCCGATGTTCTTCGGAGTTCACTTCATGTTTATATATGAAGAACCCGCCTGCTCGAAGCATCCTGTTGAGCTCGAGGAGCAAAATGCCATCTTGCCATCAGTTCAATGAAAATAAAACAGTTAGTTAATAATGGTATCCAATTAGGTTCAACCGTCACTTAGCATTAAAGGAATACTTAACAATTGATACCATCACTGGTCCAATCTATCCCGCACCCAGAGCAGTGTATGAGGTCAAAAGCTTGGCTTGGATAAACAAGCCGCTGAGTTGCAAATGCAGCTACCATTGCAGGAACCCCACGTTCAAGCGCTAACTGCACTTCGTTCTCATGCACAATTTTGGGAGCTATCGATAAAGTCAAAGCATCACGTGTCATTAAGTGAGCACCAAAACTTGCAACGCCGCATCCAATGTCTAGAACTACACGAGTTCGCTGACCAAATGCAATGCTGGGTACCATCTACAATTGCTTACAAGATATTACTAGTTAGCAAAGCATAAATATATATGCGCCTTTATTTTGAGGGATAATGTAGAATCATATAAGAAAGAAAAACCTTGGAAAGATAGTCGATGTATTGATCTGGTCCGTGAATATATTGTGCATCACCTCCTGAAAACTGAATCTTGTCCTTAGCAATTGAAATTCCATTTTGACTTTGTTTATTGTCATCTAATTGTGTATGCGAACATTACTGTACCAAACCTGAAACAAACACAAAAAAGTACCAATAATTTGCTGACTCATGATTTTATTTCAGAACCTGCAAATTCAATTTTCTGTAAAACATTGCATACCTCATCACGACTTGTAGGCCATTGTACAGGACGCTTATAATCTTTGGGTTGAGGAATCAAGCAATTCAATCCTTTCCGCTTTTCAGGACAGCGCCTTTCATTCACATTATCCAAAAAACACGGAATATTGTCTGTCATATTTCCAGAACACTGCGCAAAGTTATAGACACCAACTTCAACTCCAATCCCCACATCATCCTCTACATCTTCGTCACTCTTAATACTCAAATTTCCCAAACTCTCCATCACCTCTTTACTAAAATCCCCAACACGAAACGCATTCAACATAATCCCATTTTCATCCAAAACCCCGAATCTCTCCACCAAAGGCCCCGTAGTCGCTGATGTTGACATCAAATCAATACCCGTCTTCTCATTCGGCACAGTTTTCGCAAACTCCTCTTTATTCACTTCCCTTCTCGAAATGTGTTTGTTGTAATTAGGAGAATTATCAACAACTAAGGGTTTAGGGTTATAAAAAGATGATATGTTGAATGTGAACTGGAGGTAATTGAATAACAGAAGCTGCTGGTCTTCATCAGTCAACTGCTTGCAGAAACACAACAACAGCGCAACAGACACAAACAAAAAAGCTGAAATCTTTACCGAAATATGCGCCCCTTTCATGTCGAAAGATTCGTTTTTTCGACAACCCCAGTTCCCAAATCGTCGATTGATACAATCATACAACGATACAACAATGGAGAAATTCTAACAACCCTAATTTTATAATCAAAACAGCGACTGTCGAGGGTTTTCACTTGCCTGAAATCGTTCTTCCATTGCACTGATTTTTCACCAATTTGATGATTTAAGGGTTTTTCGAGGAGTACGAGGTTTGGATAGTGAAATTGTGTCGGGTTAAGAAAAGCGATGTTGTTCAGAGAGGAACAAGCGCACGTGTTTTACCACCAAAGAGGTGCCGCAATGGAGGAAGAGTCGATCAAAACGCACTCTACTGGTGCGTTTTGTAAATTAAGTTACATCAAATAACAAGCAAATTATCTGACATTCTTAATCCACAAAATATTAATTACGTCGATCTTCGACACTAAAGAACTTAATGATTGATCGATAGACAGAACATCAGATGGCCAATGTCAACATGCCCAAAGTCTAAAGCACAACTATATCAACTGCAAAACACTTCTTAATTCGACATCTCAACATATTAAATCTTATGTAGTATTATTATACATCAACTCGGAGTAAAACCACGCGATCATGACTTTGCATATTACCCATTCAGTTTAAGAATATTTCCACACCATAAAACAATAAGAATATTAACAGTGCCTGCGAAGAGGTCATATACAAGATGCTGCAAAGGCCAAGTAACACAAGAACAAATTAAAATACAAAAACTTATCTTCGAAAAATTCAACAATAGAGCATATAAAAAGATATCAACTGTCTAAGACAAATATCAGCCTTTCCTGCTCTAAGTTCTCATCATGGCTAGACAAGTTCGTGGATCGCGCTTAGCTTTAGTTTTGGTCCTCATTGGACTATCTTGCGTCCAAGAGCAAGTTTCGGCCGTTGGGGGAATTCGGCGTCCGCCTGATCTACCGTCCCCCAACTCGCAACCAGGCGAGATAAAGGTGCATAAATTTACCCTTTTCGAAATTACTTAAAAAGATTTTGTTTTTCTTATTGTCTTTTGAAATATTTTCATGTTTTGGAATGCAGACTTACATTGTTTACATGGGCGAGAAGCCTAAAAACGCGCTACTAGGAAATCAGATGTACAAGAGAATCGTCCATGAAATTCTAGGGAAGAATGGATCGAATGCGATAATTCATAGCTACACGAAGAGCTTCAGTGGATTTGCTGTCCGTATGACCGAACATCACAAAAATTTAATGTCAAGTAAGGTTATAAATTTTTACAAGATACTTTGAAAATAAGTTCAGAATATTTTCATATAATTTGATTTAAATGCAGAGTTGGGAGGAATTGTTTCGATATTCGAATCTCAAACAAGAGCAATGCAAACTACAAGATCATGGGACTTTGTTGGATTACCTCTTGCATTTACTCATTCTACTACCGAAAGTGACGTCATTATCGGAGTGTTTGACACAGGAATTTCGCCTGAATCTGCTAGTTTCAGTGATGTAGGGATCGGTCCGCCACCCAAAATGGAAGGGCTCTTGTCCCTCCAACAGTTGATAAATTTACCTGCAACAAGTAACTTTTCATAGTAACATTTACCTTTGGAAGTTTATTTCTTGAAATATTTCATAACTGAAATTAAATTTTTGCTAGTAAAATAATTGGAGCAAGATACTACAAGGGAGATGGCATTTTTGATGAGTGAATGTGGCTTCGCCACGAGACACCAGCGGACATGGCACGCACGTAGCCTCAACCGCAGCGGGCAGTGTGGTCACCGGTGCAAGTATGTTAGGCATAGGACTTGGAACTGCAAGAGGAGGTGTCCCATCCGCTCGATCGCTGTCTACAAGGTTTGCTGGAAACGTGCAAGGATGAAGACATTTTAGCTGCCTTCAACGATGCCCTCGACGACGGATTGGATATACTCTCATTATCCTTAGGTGGTTCAGTTTCAAAAAATTACTTTGAGGATGCCTTGCTATAGGCTGTTACCATGCCATGAAGAATGGGATTCTAGCTTCCATTGCTGCAGGTAACGATGGTCCAAATTACTTCACGACGACTAATGTTGCTCCTTGGTCTCTTGGCGTAGCGGCTAGTACCACCGACCGTAAACATGTGACTTCTGTTCAGCTTGGAAATACCCAAGTTTATGAGGTACAAGACTTGTGTACTCAAAACTGAATATCATATCATTTCTGTCACAAAATCTGATTTTCGAACGGGCAGGGAACTGCGCTAAATACATTTGATACTCTGACTGGCTTATATCCGCTGATATACGGAGGAGATGCACCTAACATCGCTGGAGGCTTTGATTCCAGCAGCTCTATGTAAGTACAAGAAGATAGCATATACACTTATTTTTCATCGAATTAATATCGTGTAAATATTTATCAACAATTTGTGTTCTTAGGTACTGCCTGGATAATTCATTGAATCCCCTGCAAGTGAAAAACAAGATTGTTTTCTGTGAAGCAAGGGGTCAGGGTCAGGCGGCCTTTGTGGCCGGAGCAGCTGGAGCTTTATATACGGACACCGGTGCTAAGGATCAATCCTTGGCTAGTGCATTACCAGCATCATACCTTGAATTCATGAATGGCGTCGATATTCTCACTTATATGTTAACAAGTTCCAAGTAAGCCATTTCAAATGATGGAAAAACTTAAAACAAGTACTGAAAATGTGCAAAACTAATAGTTTTTCGGAATGTTTCAGTCCAACGGCAACTATTTTCAAGACTCTTGACCGCATTGATGATAAAACTGCTCCGGCCGTAGGCTCCTTCTCGTCTCGTGGTCCTAGTAAAATTAATCCAGATATTCTCAAGGTACTTTCCAAGATCTAACTTGACAAATTTTCATTTAACTCGGGCACTTACGAAATGATTCACATTTGCAGCCTGACATAAGTGCACCAGGAGTAAATATCCTGGCTGCCTGGCCGGCTGTCGCCCCAGTGACACAAGTTGTAGGAGATACCCGATCAGTCAAGTACAATATAATTTCCGGTACGTCAATGGCATGTCCTCACGCCTCAGCAGTTGCGGCACTGATCAAATCATTTCACCCGACTTGGTCCCCTGCCGCCATTAAATCTGCCATGATGACTACTGGTAAAATCATTTTCAAAAAAAAACATATGCCAAATTTTTGTAAATTACTTACTCATATTTCTTTCGATACAGCGGTCCCTATGAACCCTGTCGCGAATCCTCAAATCGAATACGCATACGGAGCAGGAAATATCGATCCTATCAAAGCAATAAATCCGGGTCTAGTCTACGAAGCTGGCGTTACGGACTACTTAAACTTCCTATGTGCAGCAGGATACAGTACATCCCAAATGAAAATAATAACTGGAGAAAACATCGAATGTCCTGTTTCGAAGGGAAGTATTCATGATTTAAACTACCCTTCGTTCGGATTGACCATTTTCAGTGCAACACCGATACCGTTAACCTCGTACCGGAGGACAGTGACAAATGTTGGAGCTGCTAGCTCAACTTACAGAGCTACGGTGAAATCTCCAGTTGGATTGAACATAAAAGTTACACCGGAAATTCTGACGTTTACGTCGGTCGGAGAGACACAATCTTACACTTTGACAATTAGTGGAGTGATTGATTATTTCATTGGGCTTGCTTCGGCATCTTTGGTTTGGGAAAATGGTGTGAATCAAGTGAGGAGTCCGATCACTGTGGCTTATGTTAGACTTTGATGTGTTGTGTGATTTGAGAATTTCAGTTATGTGAATGTATTCTGAATTCCAGTTTGTATGTGTTTTATATTTTTGCTACTATGAATAAATGTGTTTCACATTTGCACATCCATAAGCCCATTTTGAATTATATTAACAATATTGACGAAATATGGTATGAATTTTAAATGCAGAGAAATATCCTTACCTCCTCGAAAAACTTTAATACTTAAGTGACACGTGTGTTGATAGCATGACTTTATCTAAACAATACACGTTACGGTTTGTATGATTTTTGTCAAATCCTTATCATGTTGATTGTATATTGTTGGATCAGAAAGATCCTCGATGCTCATCGCAGTTGAAAAGCTCATAGTCGTACACCGCAATTTTTTTTAAAAACTCAACCGGGGCGAATGCTTCAGTTTTCACAATCTTCAAGGAATAATGAGGCAGCTAGTCGACTACTTTGAGCTCTTTTCCAGCCAACACTCACATGAATTGTTCCGAATAGAACTGCGTCAACCCTGTTTTTGTAATCTTTTAAGATTGAGGCTTAGATATTTATAATTAAATTTGCAAAATGGGAGAGACTAGCCGTTGCTAAATTTTGGATTTCTTGAGAAGTAAGGTATTGCCAATTCAAAATGAATTGCTTCCCAAGTCAACTAGTGCCTGGCAAAATATTTTTTAACAAAATCATTTTACAGTTTCAAACCATGGCCCTATGAAAGCAGTTAGATATGTAGTCAGATGATTGAATGTTACTTAATAAGATTTTCATTAGAATGGTGCAAAGGTCTAACATATGAACTTGTAGTTGAGAACTTACTTTAGATAAAATCAAATGAGACTAGTTCAAATGGCATCTTCTTGTTTATATAGACTTCATGGTTTCAGGCAACAGTAATCAACTTCTAGTTCATTTCCACCATGGTCAGCCAAACACAGCTGCAGAAACTTCTTATTCAACAATGCTTGGTAATAGTTATCATGCTCATCGGGATGGCTTGCGTACAGGAGCTGCAGGTTTTTGGCGGTCCGCATCATCCTCCAGACCCAACACCATCTCCCAACTCCCAGCCAGGCCTACAAAAGGTGCACATATGCCAAAAATTATAAAACTAAAAGCAAAAGATAATTCATTGTGCCATATAATTTAATGTATGATTGATGTGAGATCGTAACAATTTAACTAGCTCTCTGCACCAGCAAATGCTTAGACGTACATTTTTGTTTCTATGTCTGAAATTAAATGTAGACTTACATAGTATACATGGGAGAGAAGCCCAAAAGTGCACTGATAGCCATCCAGCTTTACAAGACTATGATCAACAGGATCCTTGGCAGGGACGGATCAAATGCTCTTATTTACAGTTACACAAAGAGTTTAAGTGCCTTCGCTGTTCGAATGACTGAACAACAAAAAGATTTAATGTCAAGTAAGCAAAACTATTTAAATGTCAGAGGAAAATAATTGTAAGGAAATTTGAATGTAATATTCAGAGCTTACCTTATAAATAATTTTGATGTGTCTGCAGAGTTTAAGGGTATAGTTTCAATATTCGAATCTGAAACACTATATCTTCAAACAACACGATCTTGGGACTTCATGGGTTTTCCCCTTACAGTTAACCACTCAACAACTGAGAGTGACATCATAATTGGGGTAATCGACACGGGTATTTGGCCTGAATCTGATAGCTTCAGTGATGTAGGATTCGGCCCTCCACCTGCTAAATGGAAGGGTTCTTGTGCTCCAACTGCTAACTTTACCTGCAACAAGTAAATAAATCTGATTGTTTCAGTATTTCACATTATAGGATATTTGTTCCATTTGCTTGACATAATAATTTTTTTCATATTTTTAGTAAAATTGTGGGAGCTAAATACTACAAAGCAAACGGTATCTTTGGGCCTGATGAAGTGCCATCGCCAAGGGACACTGAAGGCCATGGGACACACACAGCCTCAACAGCAGCTGGTGGCATAGTCACCGGTGCAAATATGCTTGGCCTTGGATTTGGAACTGCTCGAGGAGGTGTTCCCGCTGCAAGATTAGCCATTTACAAAGTATGTTGGTCTAATGGATGTACAGGCGTGGACGTTCTTGCTGCCTTTGATGACGCCATAGCTGATGGAGTCGATATAATCTCACTGTCACTAGGGGGCCCTAATAGAGAATATTTTAGAGACGCTGTCGACATAGGCACTTACCATGCCATGAAAAATGGGATACTCTCCTCAGTTTCTGCTGGAAATGATGGTCCTGATTACTTTACGACCACCAATGTTGCTCCGTGGTCTCTTAGTGTGGCCGCTAGCACTGCTGATAGAAAATATGTAACATCTGTGCAGACCGGAAACAACCAAGTTTACCAGGTATATATACCTCAAGCTTTTATTATATGAACTGCCTTGTTTTCTTCACAGTCCCACACAAGACGACTCTGTAGCTGTTAAGACATAGAAAATCCAAAAATCCTTACCTGAACAACGCAAAAACAAAAATTAACAAGGGTATTTTGGTAATTAAACAAGGTTTATTACTTGCTACGTAAACAAAAAACCTCATGCATATAGCTCCACTCTTTTTTAACAAAGTTTATGAAAATTTGGTACAGGGGGTTTCACTGAACACTTTTGATACTTTGCGCAATATGCATAAACTGATTTATGCAGGGGATGCACCAAACTATTCTGCAGGTTTTAATTCAAGCACCTCAAAGTGAGTACACTCATCACATTTTTTCTTCTAAACTCGGAAACAAACAAATAAACATTTAGCTAAACGTATATAACAAATGTTTTCAGGTCATGTGTGAATAATTCACTAGATCCACTTTTAGTTCAAGGCAATATTGTTCTATGTGAATCTGGGATGAGACTAGGTGCGGCAGCATTTATGGCAGGAGCTGCTGGAGCTCTCTATGCTAATAGTGGACCTAAGGATACAGCTTGGCCTAGCATCTTACCAGCATCATATCTTGATCAACAGAGTGGCATCAATATTTACAATTACATGCTAAATAATACCAAGTGAGGCCCCACACCTATCTATCATCTAAAAGTATTGCTAATTAACGCTGCATATAGAATGATAACATCATTGTATATCCTCTAACATAGACTACGGGAGGAAACTCCCTTTTCTGAAAATGCTTTCTTAGTGCAACAGGCACCATATTTAAGACTGTTGATGTTAACGATACAACTGCTCCAGTTGTAGCGTATTTTTCATCACGTGGCCCGAGCAATATCAACCTCAATATTCTCAAGGTAACGTTAACGTTTGAATTATCTGATTATAGAATATCTGGGATCACAAACAACAACAAAATAACCTGGTCTGAAAATCAATTTCTACTTTGCAGCCGGATATAAGTGCACCAGGAGTTAATGTCTTGGCTGCATGGCCAGTCGTCAGCCCACTTACCAGTTTGCCTGAAGATACCCGATCGGTAAAGTATAACATAATCTCAGGAACATCCATGTCTTGCCCTCACATCACAGGTGTAGCTGCATTTATCAAATCCTTTCACCCATCCTGGTCCCCAGCTGCCATCAAATCCGCTATTATGACAACAGGTATACATATATACTTTCTTGCAGTCTATTGAATTCCATCCATCAGTACTAACTATGCAGCTAATGATATATCTTTCACTAATCATTAAATTTAAAATTTATGTTTCAGCTACGCCTATGAACCCTATCACCAATCCTGATGCTGAGTTTGCTTACGGAGCAGGACATGTCAATCCCACCAAAGCACTAAATCCAGGTTTAGTGTACGATGCTGGTCCAGTCGATTACAACAACTTTTTATGCGCACACGGATACAATACTACTATTCTCAGACTAATCACCAACGAAACCAGTGAATGCCCAACCATAGCAAGTGTCTATGACCTGAACTACCCTTCATTCTCTTTAGCCTCTACAAGTTCATTGGCCATACCTTTAACCACATACCGTAGGACCGTGACCAATGTTGGATTACCCAATTCAACTTACAAAGCTACAGTGGAAGCCTCAACTGGACTAAAAATCAAAGTTATACCACCCCTTTTAACTTTCAGTTCTGTCGGCGAGTCACTATCCTACATTTTAACAATCACTGGTTGGATCAATGAAACCACCGGAACTGGGTCTGCTTCGTTAACTTGGGATGATGGCGTCCATCAGGTACGGAGTCCAATTGGTGTGATTTGGGTCCATCTCTTTTAAGATGTCATTTTATTGCAAACTTCATTGTTTCATGTACATTTGCGTGTCGAATAAATATTTACTAAATATGGTTAAAGACCATAGAATTCTTGCCAGCATTTTTAGGTATTATAAAGTATTGAATAACACTCACCTAACTAATCGTATAGCATGAAAATTGAAAACTCTGTGTAGAGTTTTCGATTGATAAAAACCGTACCAATGGAATCAACAAACATATTGAAAGCAAATACACAAATTTACAGTGGTTCGTCCAATCCTCGGATTGGACTACATCCAGCAAAAAGTAACTAATTTACGATGAAAGTGGAACAATTGAACTTACAGGAACCTTCCGGTGAATCTCCGGTAACGTAGAATGCAGCGGATCAGACCAATCGCTCTCGGAACCCTTCTTCGAAATACAAGCCCTAGAATCCCCAGATTTCAGATCTTCCCTAAAACTACGCCTTATAAGATTTTAAAATGTATTGTATTACTGGAATGGGTTTGAGAAGGATTATCAAATTTAGGAGGAGAATGGATCAAATGAAAAGTGTTACTTTGGTTATAAAATGCAAATAAATCTAGACCATCCATTTAATTACATCTAACGGTTACAATATAATCTTATTAATTAATATATTAAATCACAAAAGGGCAATAATGGTAACATACATTAGAATATATTTACAAATATATTAATTAATTTCAATCCCTTATTTTAAGGTAACCAACATTCAAATCAATTAATTAACTAATTAATTAATTAACTAATTAGGAAAGTCTGATTATCAACAAATCAGGTTTAAGAGATATATGTTTCGTAAATGGAATGTTTAGATTTGTTTATAAACGATGTGTTTAAATTTCATGATTTTTATTAAACTGATCTTATTTAGAATTGTCATAGTCTAAAATTGATCTTATTCGGAGTTTTAGTGTAAGTTCATATTTGTCTATATTTGATTCATGAATCATATTATAGCAAATCATGAATCATAGATGTCTTATAACTGGAAAGTTTAGTCGTTATCTATTAATGTTTGCACTGATGTTCCAATAGATTTATTTCAGGTTTTCGTATTCTCAAGAGTATGTTTTCGTATTAATAATATATTTGTTTGTATGATTCATATGTTGTACACCTTTGATTCGTGAATCATAACATAGCAAATAATGAATCATGGGTTCCATATTATAGGTAACAGTATTTAGAACAAATGATGAATCATATAACAACAAATGATGAATCATAGACTCTTACAATTTATTATTTCAATAAAATATGTATTTCTTATATCTCTAATAAGTGATATTGGAACGATGATCAACTCATTTTTCAATAACCGTGATCTGACACAACACATATGAAACAATTAGTAACAATATTTATTCGCAAAATATTTACGTAACAGAATTTAAAACATGATTCTACGCATGATTCGTGATTTGCTACAATATGATTCACGAATCATATGGGGTCAAATACTGAATCATGTATAAACGAGTGTTAATACACTGAAATAGTAAGAGACTTCCATATTTTTACCCAAATCTTCTTGGAATCATTGTAGTGGCGGTGTCGCGACCTGCAAACATAGAAGACTTCGTAAATTTACGCGACATGTAGCTAATCGATACACGAATCCAACGTTACCGACTTGAGATTTCCAAAGGCAAAGTAGGGTTTCA
Organism: Sedum album; assembly: GCA_006409495.1. Taxonomy (NCBI): domain Eukaryota; kingdom Viridiplantae; phylum Streptophyta; class Magnoliopsida; order Saxifragales; family Crassulaceae; genus Sedum; species Sedum album. The sequence goes on along the minus strand of QZGG01001072.1, from coordinate 45,803 downwards.
AAATTCCCGTGAGAGTGAGACGAAGATGGTTTAGGGTGGTCAATTCACGAATCGTTTCAAAGCTGGATTTTTGGTTTGCCAAATTGTGAAATCAATGTTCAAATCGAATCGGAATTGAAATTTATCTAAAACCATGATTTTAGGGATATCAAAACAACTTGAATTTTGGCAATTTCGTGACTAATTTACCCCTCTAAGGATTGTAAATATTAATTTTAATATTTAAATCTTTCAATATTTACAAATTAACCTCAAATTAATAACCGCAGATCTACAAAATTTAATGGTCAAGATTTATTTATATTTTATAACTAAAAGTTACTTTTCACCTGATCCTTACTCATTTATGAGAGACGGAGAAATATTATCTAGTCCATTGATTTTTTTAATTCAATGATTGATATTAATAACCGTCACTCTCAAACATCCTACATTTTGCAAATCCAACCGCCCAATTTAATTTAAAACTAATTTTAATCTTAATCGCTAGATTAATCAAATCAACGATTAAGATGATGTCCTCCTACAAGTCTCTCTAGAACTTAATCCTTGTATTATTTATATTATAACTTATTAGTGAATTTGGAGCCGTGAAATTTGATGTTTTTTCGAAATAAATTTGATCAAAATATCATTTGTTGACAATTCATCAAATGAAACTATCAAACTACCCTCAAAGCTTATTGAACATGAAATGCAGAAGACTTTGAGGATATTTTAGTAAAAATCATATGTTTACGAGAAGATAATCTCAATCATTTTTTCATTTTCCTCATGTTGAAGTTATTTTTCAAGAAAGTAGATGGTAACATTATGGAAAGATAAATGTAGGAAAGATGAAATTTTGATAAAATTTTCAATAGTGATAGGATTGGAAAACAGGTCTTTGATATGAAAAACAGACACTATGAGGTAACTTGAAACACAATCTCAAAAAAAATAAACAGTGAAATTAAAATGAATCAGCTTATGCTTCAGCTTCTGCTTCTGGTTCAGGAATGGCTGCTGCAGCGCGCTTCATTGACGCAGACTTGAGCAGATGATTGTAGCTTCCCTTTTCCTTGAACAGCTGAGAGAAATGAGGTTTACAGTATAATATGCCTTCGAGGGCAGCGTAGTTTGATGGTGTGAGAGCGCAACCGCCGTGTGAACACCTAAAACATGATTTGTGGTAAGCCAGGCTTTCAACAGTTACCTGCATTGTACAGACAGACATGAGTTAGATAAAAAACTTCACAAATTCATAATTCAGGTATTGACTAGGGTAGGCCTATGCCTTATGTGAGATTATTCTACAAGTGAGACTTACTTTCTCCAGTGGATAGGCTGTTTTCCCACAGGTAGCGCATTTGTCTACTGTGCCAGAGAACATGAGTGATGCTTTACTTGGAGATCTTGTCTGAAGAAAAAGTTACATAACAGATTTCAGCATTGCTATATTTTTCAGATGAATGGTATGACGGAAATAAGTAACAGTTACCTGATCGGGGGTTAGCTTCTCAGCTGACTTTGCAGCTGTTTCAATGAATAACCTTGAAATTAGTTTTTCGAAATAGAAATATAGTGAAAGTGAAGTAAAGTAAGTACAGCATAAATTCATACATGATTGAAAGTTCTTGCTGAAGTTTCCAGACTCCTTGAAGAGCTGTTCAAAGTGGGGCTTGCAGTAAAGCACACCTTCCATGGAGGAATAGTTACTCAACTGAAATCACCAACCAAAAAATTGCTCGTTAAATAGTAATAAATAAAAACTTGTACGTAACTTATAAATTGAGCATTTGAGAATATATTGTCGAAACCAACAAGATTGACCAAATCACAGAAGTTTTAAGCTTGAGTTTACCTGGAGGGTGCTCTTGCAGTGGTTGCATTTGAAGCAAGCCTTATGATAAGGAATTCCATCAGCAGACAACAGATCCATAACATAGACAGTCTTCTCACACACCTTGCATTTATCTTGAGTCCCGGTGAAAGACATGTTTCCAAATCCTACGATCCAAAAATATCAAGTCAGATCAAATTTGAAACACAAGGGAAAATGGCCTAAAGGTCAAACTGGAACCCAAAATTTAACAAAAGATGGCAAGATCTAAACTTTCCAATTCAAAATCAAATTCAGCCAAAACCCATTTCATCTCAAACACAATCTCACATTACACAACCTCCTGATCTGAAAACATTTAAAAGAAGTGCAGCACAAGTATAACATTTAAATCTCAATAGCAAAAGTGCAGCTGCAGCACCAAACCATACCTTTGATTGAAAAAGATACAAACTTTAGACAAGCTGCTTGATTATTCTTGACCAACTGATTTCACCAAGCAAACTGCAAAGTGTGTGATTTGGGTATTTCTCAGAAACCAAATTGAAGATGGGATTTGAGAGACAAAGGGGTCGTTGGTTTTGTAACGAACAGGTAGATAGAGACAGAGATCAGATTGACAGAGTGGTGGACTCTGTTGATATTTGACAGAAGAGGAATTGCTGTCACTAATGATATGTAAATAAAGTCTTCTCTTCTCATTAATTTTTTTATTTTTCCAAATTTTAGTCTGTTTTGGAAAATGATAGTTTCTCCTCGTATTGATATTAAAATCTCATTCATTTATATATTAATCTGTAAAATACAAATTAAAATATGGTTTTTCAATTATTTATTATGATAAAATAAAATTTTACTGGAGTTTTTAACAATTTGAATTTGTGTTTCCATTTTCTGGAATTTGGAATTTCATGTATTAAATTCTGTTTCATTCCCGACGTGCATCGTTACTTGACTTCACGAACGCTGCACGTCACACTTTCACCAAACTCTACGCGCACGGCGTCGTTTGTAACATAGCTTTCATATGATGTCGTGAGGGTCACCTTCGGGTCAACTAAAAGATTACATTTTCTCACTAGTAGTGTGACTGCACTTTGTTATTTTCACGCAGGATGATTTGCTGAGAATGTCTGCCGGAAATGCACGCTTTGGTACTACGATAAGTACCTTACCAGTTTACGTTTTGTGTCTTAAATGTACACTCGCTTGTAATTTGGATATCAGAAGTCAGAACCAAATTGGACAACAGTTTTCTGACACATACAAAAACATGAACAATGTTTACATATTTACGCTTTGCATTGCAAGAAAATGACTAGTGTGAACAAATCTTATTCCTGTCTTTCATCCATACTTTTGGGGTTTGTTTGATTCGATGGATGTTCCATGTTACTTGCTTCCACTTCGAAATTGCCTTGCATTGTCCTAATATTGTAATTATCGCCTTCGATGGACCTTTCTGTAAGGGAGATCATCCCCAAGGCAGCAATGCTGTTGGCAATCATATTTACATCACATGTTCCGCTGTATAAACCACGGCTGCCGCCAACTAAGATGCCTGGGTTCTCAGCAGCGTTAGAGAACATATCAACCCATGGTGGACTTGCCTGGTCTGATTTGCCCATCAGCCGTCTCAATGTCTCTCTAGCTCCATTCTCTACCATATTGTCTTGAGGAAGTATTTGGCTTACGAGTGACGAGTGTAACGGAGGTAATGTCGTCCCCGAAGCAGTACTGACCAGGTATCCCTGGCCAGAAGAGCAAATGTCAATAACCGGGATGTGAACTATCGGGTCACAAATTATAGAGGTGAAGGAAGACATCTGATAGGAGCTAGGGATAGAGAATGACAATCGCCCCATGGTATCCGGAATGAATGATGGTAGTTCCATTATAGGGGGGCTCAAAAATTGCAGACCGGTGGGCGGAGTCTGCACGCTTGACGTCCTTGCTAATAAAGATGCTAATGGAGGTAGTGTTCGGAGGTTGGTAGTTGCAAGAGGTAACTGCAATGAGCCTGCCATTGTCTGGTAACTGGACCCAATGGGACATAGGCAATAAGATGGAGAACAAAATGCTGATTTTAAGCTCAGATCTGCAGTAAAGGAGCAGAACGAGGGAGGCGCTATTTCAAGTGGCTGAGCTGAACTGTGTGCATCTGATAACAAACTCAATCCAGATACCTCTGAATGCCTTTCCTGGTTAGATTCTTTCGAAAACTTATGAGAGGAGACAGCTGAACCAATTGCAATATTGTCCAATACTGAAAGAGGGTTATCCCCAGCTCGCTGCCTCAACTTTTCTCTTGCAACACTTTTTAAAGACATAAGATTTCTGCTCATTCCCTCCTTAAATAAGTTTGGCCTAGGACTGAGGCTACTTTGACATGGCGAGCTGGATTTGATTGCTGACTTCCACTAGTCCGGTGGCGCATAGATTTCAGCATTAAAGAATTATAACCTGCACTTGTGCTTCGTCCAGAAAGTTCTGAAGTTTTTGTACATTGACTAGAATGATCTCTTTCAGTCAGTTGACCTTTACCAGAGGCTGAACCAGAAAAATACGCACGTAATGCGTGGCAAAATAATCAAGCCGCGTTTCTCTAATTCCTGTAAGTTCAGAAAGAGAAGGCTTTCTCTTGCACAAATCCTTCATCTACATTAAAGGCACCATGAAGCTGTAAGTAACTCTTGGAGTAATGATCACAAGAAATTAAGAATACGCACACGCTTGCTGCAAGTCTTAAACTACAAATTGCCTTACGAACATAAACTACCAGTATTTCCTCGGATTCACTAAACAGGATATACTGAGAATGTCCCAGCACGGTTTGTTTCCAACAGTTGAAAGCAGTTTTTTTGGTAAAAATCTATAGCATAAGGAAATGTTCTGATTTATATCTGTTAGTAAATATGCAAGGAAGTAAACCTTAGCAAGAAGTTCAATCCCCAGTTGCCTTGATTTTTCTGAGCACCAGAAATAATATACATTAGATTCCGAACATTTCACCAGGAATGAACGTCCAGAACTGTCCGCTGAGATTTCTCAATTAAAGCAGTACAGCAATCAGAATTGCAGCTCAGAGTAAAAAGTGTCTCAGTTAGCCCATCATCCCCAACAAAAGACAAACGCAAATCAGATGTAGGTAACAGCACAAGATTCAAATCACCCCTACAAATTAAACACAAGAAACAATATAAGCTATGTATCAGAATTCTGCACAAAAGAAAGGTTTCTCAAAATTAGAAAAGGCAACAAAAAAGCAAAGAGGCATGCAACTAGCAACCTATTGAAACAGCAGTGACCAAGGGGGTGCAGTCAAATAAAGCAGCACTGTTAAAATATTGTGACAACCCTTTCTAAAATATCCACTTAAGGACAATGCATTCATTTCTCACTCCAATTTTTTGTAAGACTAAATGGAGATTGTTAGTACACGGTTATTATCACAAAAAATTTACAATTCAAGAGAGAAGATAATAAGTTAATCCATTCAGTTTCCTTTTTTGTTAAATTAACTGCACTGCACACAGAGACTTTACAAAGTCATCGCCAAGGAAAAAAATCGAGGCATTACACCCAATGGTGTAGATGTACTCGTTGGTAATGCTGTTGATAAATGCTTCTTTTCTTTTCGGATGTAAGGAATACAAAACACAGGTTCATTTTCAGTAGATGACCTTAACTTTTTATTACTAGACAAGTGAAGAAATGTCAAATGTGGAAGCTTAGCTACTAGAAGACACTATAGCAGATAACTGTGTACTGTGAAATCATGAAAGATTTAAGTTAAGAAGAACATCAGTAGAAAATGCATTGTATCCGTATGACATAAGAATACTAGTTAGCTCAACATCAAGGTTTTTTTGACTCATTAATGCTTGACCCATCTCAGCACACAATAATATTAACCTTGACGGAAGCTTTAGGATGATGAACATTCCAACTTGATAAAGTTTCAAGCAGAAAAATAAAGAAGGGCCCATGTACATACTGAAATGAAACTACCTTTCCTTGGCAATATTCAGTGATCAAATTAGTAAACGCCCAGTAACCTACAAATAAAAGGATGTTTTATCGGAACAGTGAACATGGTCACAGAAGCAGTAAGGCATGATTTAGAAATCTGCCATTTCAGACCAGTAAATGCATACACCAGTTATGTGCTCAAGCTACTGAAATATCTCATTTTTCAGCGAGTAAATTAGATGAGAGAGAAAATCAATTTCAGAAACTGATGCACAGGAAAACTGACATCTGATCATAGGAAAACCCTCTTAGATTGCAGCTCTGGCTAGTACTTAACACATAATCAGGCTGTAAAATACTAACAAAATGAATAGCTAAAATTGAACAACATGGCAAATCAGGGAAGTTATCTTTTATTGTCTACGTCATGAGTAAAATAGTTAGCCAGTTGTGTAATTAGTCAACATCCATAACATAGACGATAAGAAAAAATGATCTTGTAGAATCCCAGCAGCAGTCACAACAAAGAGTGAAAAAATAACAACCGAGCCAGAAAATTACAACGGAAAAACAAAAAAGATATACATCCAACTATAGAGTATCCGTGAATTCTTTTAAAACAGTACATATCTTTATTAACAAGCTTAAGCACCTGGAACTATATAAGCAACCCCAATATCTATTTCTGTGACAAAAACACATCCATAAGTATCAACATAAACCGAAAAGCTCCAGAAAAACACTCACCTATTTGTTGTGGGGAGAAGAAGTGTTCCCTGCTTCAAAACCTTTCCTACTCGCATTGATACAAGAGGCATGCACAAGCACATAGCCAGCAGTCCCACTTCCGACGGCTCAAAGTGCTGTTCAGCAAAAACAAACAAACATATTAACTCCCAATCCAAGTCTTTCAACACATAAATCTACACAGTATAAATATAATGCTTAATTTGTTATACAACTGAAATATGATGATATACAAACCTGACTTAAATGAGCCAAAAGCCTATCATCCGCAGCAGCACCACCAACACCAGACTTCAACAAAGGATTCAGTCTCTCATCCGATCTACAACCACCAATCACCTGCATATCAAGCGCCTGAATCCACTGCATAACCGTCGCACCACCATCCTCTCCAACCAACAAATCAACATCTCCTCCACCTCCAACTATCAACTCCGTCAACCTCTCCGTCAGACCCCTACTCCCCCTCGCTTCAGATCCACCGCGTAAATCCTCTACTTCGTCGTTCCGATCGTTCGCGTCAACGTCGTCGGTGTTTCTGGTATCGATCGAATCGCGATGTTCCGAATTTGTCATTTGGATATTCGATTGAATTGTTGAGAAATGAATATCGGATTTGTAACGGAGAATTTGAAACCCTATCGGAATGATTAGCAGCGGAAGACCGATCGATGAAGATGAAGAAGATATTTTCAATGGGATTTTAAATATTAAAATTTTCACGGGATAAAACCCAGAAAATTATTGCTAGTGTTGGGCTTCAAGTCCTGCAAGCCCATCTTAGTATATGGGCCAAAAACTGACCTTTTCCATTTTTTGAGCTGAGCCTAAACAATTTATGAGTAAAGCTTTAGTGTGCTTTCAGAGGAGTATTGGTTTAACCGTCAGTCGTTTTGATTTCTGACATCGAGGCCGGTGGTTCAATTATTTTCAAATGTGTATTGCATTCCCGAAGAATTTTTAGAAATGCCCCACCTCCAAATAATTCTTTCCCAAATGCCTTCTTTTTACAAACTCTTTCCCAAATGCCCCAGTTTTTACAAACCATCACAAGTAAACAACAACCGGGCAGGGTAAAACCAACAGCGCAGGAGCCACAAAGACGGTTGTAGAAGGATACCGGGGATTATACTCAAACAAACAAAACAATAGCAGCGGTACTCTCCGAAGTAAGCCCTGAAAAGAAAGGTGCTACACTAATTGTAGTAACCAGAACCAAACGTCTAGCATTCCCTCACGCTTGGCGCCAATGAGTTTTTTATTTGAGATAAAAAAAGAAGTCCCCGTATTTCAATATTGAGAGCAATCAAAAGACCATTTTGTGATGAAGAAAAACTTACCTTTGGTTTGTCTTAAGACAACTTATTTTATAGTATTAAGACAACATTAAGATTTAGATTAAACTTGTGTTTTACTAAACTGTTCAGTTAGTGTGTTTGAACTTTCTAACTACATTATCTATTTCCTTTGTCACCAGTATAAAACTTGTCAGTGGTGTTGACTGTTGACAAAACAGCATCTCTAAAATAAATGCATCTGATTTAAGACACTTAAGGTTTATGTTTCTTCTTAAAAATTCATTGCATTCATAAACATTTATTTGACTTTTCACCACACAACAGGTTTTTCTTGGAAACCAGATTTGCTGGTGACTGGAGGTGGAGGCTACAAGAACACACACAGATGATGACTGGTTTGAGTTTCAATTTAAAAGTTTCAACCTTTCACACCTTTTCAAACTTGTTGTTGCTCAGCTTCAAAAGGGGTTTTCTTGTATCTTCTCTTTGTTGTGTTTTTCATCATAAATTTAGAAGATGAGTTTGCTAAACTTCAGATTCTTCCATATAGTTTCTTTCATGATTTTGGTATCTGGGTCTTATAGTTTTAGTAATGAAACTGACAAATTAGCTTTGTTGGATATCAAGGAATACATGTCGGCTGGAAGTAGTTTGAGTTTCTGGAATGATTCAACTCATTTTTGCCAGTGGCAAGGAGTGGTTTGTGGCAATACCCATCAAAGAGTCATAAGTTTGAAGTTGGATAGTCAAGGCTTGGTGGGATCGTTGCCTGCTTCAATAGGTAACTTGACCTTTCTAAGACGAATCAATTTTGGTTACAATAAGATTGTAGGAACTATCCCAAAGCAAATTGGTTATCTGCGAAGGTTACAGTATCTCAATTTTACTGATAACTTACTCACTGGTAGTATTCCTGTTGAGTTAATGAACTGCTCAGACTTGCGAGTCATTCATATTGGCTTGAATAATCTCACTGGAAATATTCCGTTTGAGGTTGGAAATTTGTCCAAGTTGCGAACTTTAGCTCTTGAAGAAAATAGTTTATCAGGAAACATTCCATCGTCTATTGGGTACTTGTCAGAGTTGCAGCAACTGTGGCTCCCTGAAAATAACTTAACGGGGACTATCTCGTTTATTGGAAATCTGTCGTCTCTTTTGGTTTTATCACTTGGAAGCAATTTGTTTGAAGGTGAAATTCCACCTGACATCGGCAAGTTAAAGAACTTAACAAGGTTGCGTTTGTACAACAATCGTTTGTCTGGCACTGTCCCTGCATCTTTATACAATCTATCTTCTGTTGGTGAGATATCAATCGCAGATAATGACTTGTATGGTGAATTTATTCCAACTTCAGCTTTGTTAAATGTTCCGCGCCTCACTGCTTTGATCGTTGGGTATAATCAGTTTAGCGGAAGTATTCCTGCAGCTTTGCTGAACATTTCCACACTTGGAGTTTTCGACGCACCTTCTAACAACTTGACTGGTCAGGTTCCGAGTAATTTAGGAGTCCTGAAGAATCTCCGAAGGTTGAATCTTGAGTTTAATCAGTTAGGCCTCGGGACAACAGGTGACTTGGACTTTTTAAAGTCTTTGAGAAATGCAAGTTTTTTGAGTTTGTTGGGGTTGATGAGTAATCAGTTTGGAGGAAAGTTGCCTGTGTCATTTTTCAACAGCTCGACGCAGCTCACGAGACTGACTCTCGGAGTAATCAGATTACAGGAACATTCCTGACGAGATAGGGAAGATGATCAACTTATTACAATTGGGTATGGAGAATAATGAGCTTGAGGGAGTGATTCCTGCTTCCATTGGAAATCTCATCCTGCTAGAGAAATTGGATTTTAATGGAAATAGATTAACAGGAAGTATCCCGGATTCTGTTGGAAAGCTCAGAAGCCTGTTCTTTCTTAGTTTCGCGGACAACGACTTGGAAGGAGTGATTCCTTTATCTTTAAAGCAGTGCAATCAAATGCAAAACTTGCTTCTTTCGCAAAATAGGCTAAGTGGAGAAATACCGAAAGACTTTTTGAACCATTTGGACCAACTGATTACAATCGACCTGCATCAGAATCACTTAACAGGTTCAGTACCATCAGATATTGGCAATTTGAAGAATTTAGGAGACCTGTCATTATTTGATAACAAATTTACCGGTGAAATTCCTTCACAACTAGGAGAATGCACGGGACTCGAGTTCCTTGACATATCGAGGAATTTTCTTGAAGGTAGTATTCCTTCCTCGTTGGGCAAACTGAAAGCTCTACAGTTCTTAGATATATCCCAAAACAACTTGTCTGGAAGAATTCCTACGCAGTTGGTGAGTCTTAGCGTTTTGTGGCACTTGAACTTGTCGTTCAACAACTTCGAAGGTCAAGTTCCAGTTGGTGGAGTTTTTGGAAACTACAGTGGTTTTTTGTTCGAGGAAAATGGTAAGTTATGTGGTGGGATTCTGAGCTTCATTTACCAATCTGCTCCGGAAAGCCAGGAAAAGCCTTTCAAAGTTGATAATAGTTCTTATAGTAATATCTTGTGTCGGGGTTTTAGCGCTTGTAGCAGTAGCTTGTTACTTACTTTACAGGAGGACAGTGAGGAGGGATTTGCCTTCGACTTCTCCGGAGAGAAATGGACTGTTAAGAGTCTCATACAAAGACCTTCACAATGCAACTGATGGATTCAGTTCCTCTAATTTAATCGGTGCTGGAAGTTTCGGGTCAGTTTACAAGGGATTTCTGTTTGAAGAAAAGAAGCCACTTGCTGTGAAGGTCTTGAATCTTCAAAAGCATGGCGCGTCAAAGACCTTCGAAGCAGAATGCACATCTCTTGGAACCATCCGACATAGAAATCTTCTCAAGATTTTAACTATATGTTCGAGTATGGACTACAGAGGCAATGAATTCCTGGCCTTAGTTTATGAGCTGATGCCAAATGGGAATCTTGAAAACATTTTACATGAATCATCACAAAGCCTTATTTTCGAGCAAAGGCTGGACATTGCAATTGACATTGCCTCAGCTTTGGATTATCTACACAACGGGTGCGCGTCAGCTATTGTCCACTGTGATCTGAAGCCGAGTAATGTTCTTTTAGATCATAACATGGTGGCTCACGTCGGAGACTTTGGATTAGCTAGAGTTCTTTTTGAAGGATCAGTACCACAAAGTAGAGATGAAAGCAGCTCATATGCTGTCAAGGGATCCATTGGCTATATCCCACCGGAATATGGAATGGGAGCAAAGGTCTCCCCTCAAGGAGATGTGTATAGTTTTGGAATTCTTTTGTTGGAGATGATGACAGGATTAAGACCAACTAGTGATATTTTTTCAGATGGGATTGGAATACATGAATACGTGAAGGAAGCTTTGCCTGATCGAGCTACTGAGGTTGTGGATTTAAGTATTCTGGTGGAATTTGAAGGTGAGGAGATTGAAGGAAATAAGAGGAAGGGTGGAAAGAGGGAATGTCTTGTATCCATGCTTGAAACTGGTATAGCTTGTTCCACGAAAAGTCCTAATGAAAGAAGGGCCATTTCGGACGTTCTTAAAGACCTAATAATGCTGAAGACTAGACTTCTCGATATAGATGGCCATAGAAACAGATATAATCACACTGCGGAAGAGTCTCCTGAGTAACATTGAGATTTGTGTATCCCTGTTGTTAACTATTATGCTCAAATGCATACAGCACCAACAAAGATCATAAATTCCATTGATCTATGGTACCAAAATCCCAACATGCATCATGACAGTGATACCAAAAAGCGTCGTCTAAAATTATGAGCTCATTGCCCCTCCACTTGCAAACTTCTTATGGCGAATAAGTTAACACACGTCAAGGAAGTTATTTTCTCCAAGTTTGCTCTACCATTTAGGTGCGCCCAAACAACCTGCCCAACAGCACTTCAGCAGTGAGTATATTCTTTCTTGTTTAGTAGATAGCTCAATAACAAAAGAAACTGTAAGAAAAAAATTCACGGAACTTCATATGCCAAAAAAAAACTACGCCAGATCCTGAAACAATCCACTAATCACTTAAAGTCACTTAAAGATCAGAGACGAATTCTACGTCCATTTACTGAATCGGACCTACCCTTCTGTGGCTCCAAATTCAAGTTCATGAAAATTAAAATGTTAGACTGTGATTTGTACAGATTATACCCTGCAAATTTCAGTAAAACTAAATTTGAGTACTTTATTGAATAAATATGACAGTTGTGACTTGAGAGTTCGAGAAATTACAAGAATGATGATGGCTTGAGATTAGGGACTTTAAGCTGCAGCCACAGGTTGGGACAGTGCAGCATGGAGAGCTAGAGAGTCAGTTTTGGCATCCGGAGAGGAGGAAGAGGGTGTTGGCACAAGGTGCAGGGGAGTGTGGTGCCTGAGTTTTGAAAGGATTTGACGCATTCTGGAGAGATCAGTTGGTTTACCGGGCTTGGGTCCTTGGATTACAGTGATGGAGGGTTTCTTATCTTTGTCTTTTTCCCCTCTCCTTTCTATGGCTGGGACTTCGTTTGTTACAAGCTCTGAAATAGCTTTCCAGTAGTTTGTGACAGCTTCCTTGTGGAACTTCTCATGGTTCTCAAGGAATATCTGACACAACACAAGCGTTAGTATTTAAATTACTTCAGCAGTAAAACAAGGAGTCTACGATATAAGCAACCTGCAACAGCAAGCAGACTACAAGAGACTACTGGGGAAGTAACTCTTATGTTTCACAACCAGTAGTAACAATCATGTTTCACAAAGTTGAAGTAAAGGAGCGCAAATTTTGAGTACTCTATAATTATATTATGCTGTTTTCATTGTCTTGCATGTGTTCTTTCAGTCACTTGTATCAAAAATTGACGCCTGATGATCTTTCAGTCACTTGTATCAAAAATTGACGCCTGATGATATTTCACACTTGCATGCAAACGCCGCCATGCCATATAAGTTATATATTCTAATGGTAATTGTCAAAGTCGACAGAAATGACAGAACTACCAAAGTTTGCCTAATGCGGCATTGGATAACACAAATGTTCACTTGCGCAAACAAACTAAAAATCATGCTTCAAACAATCACACACCAGATAAAAATAGTTTGGATACTTTTAATTTGTAGGCAAACCTTTTGTTTCTCCCGGTTCGAAACCTTCTTATTCTCAACTGTCACCTGCCTCCTCTTATAGAAATCAACCTTGAATTCCTCTGCTTCCAAAATAGTTTCCGTTCGCACTTCCTTTTCCAGCTTGTCTTTCTCCGCTAATCGAATCACATTCAACCTGCTTAAAACATTATCATAACAACAACAAATTATAAATTATTCCGCTATTTAAACAAATCAACCAACTTCATTCACATAAATCTCCAGATTTCTGAAGTATTGAAATACATATCTATTTTCCGCAAAATATTACCTTCTCCATTCCCGGAGAGCAAAGCCTTTCTCATCAACCACCTCCTCCAGTGCCGGAAAATCCGATCCGCCGATTCCAACAGCCATATCCTCTTCTTCATTCAATTTCGGCGTTGAATTTAATCCGATAACATCACCGGAGCAGTAGACACGTACTGTAGTGTCCATAACCGACTCCTCGACAAAAACGCCATCATCCGCAACCGAGTCCAATTCACCAAACTTAGTGAGCGGATCGAACCGCTGCGATTGAAGACGAGCGTCGTAGCCGAGGTAATCATCGTCGTCGAAGAGAGCAGAGTTTTCGCCGGAGAACGACATTAGGGACTTCGAGGTTGATGACGTGGCAACAGATGTATTCCTCTAGAAGAATATATGCTGCAAATTCCGTTTTATAATATAAAAAATAAATTAAATGCAGTAATCTTGTGATTCTTTTTAAGGCAAACGATAGCGTTTAACACAAAGATACAACTTAAAGCGGTGAAATTGACGACATATTTTAAATTCCATAATTATTGAGGACTTCAATGTAATTATTTATGATTTGGGCATTCAAAGGCCGAAGATATTGTTACGAATTGGGTCGCTAAGGAACGCGGCTCCATTACTTAACGGGCCTTGACCAGTTGCAGCGGCCTGGACAGCGAAGCCCAAGAACGCGATCATAGCGAGTCTCGAGTGTTTGATCTCTGCCAACTGGAGCAGCTCCCTCGCTTCAGGATCAGCAGCTAGTCCTAACGGGTCAAAGAATTTTCCACCCGGGTAGAGACGTTTTTCCGGTTCAAGCTCGGAGTTTCGAAAGTATTCGATCAGTCCGAGGAGCACGACTTCTATCCAGATTAGTGATGTGATTGAGAATGGTAGTGGGAGACCTAAGTACGAGGACCCATCGATCAGTTCAACCTGCAAACGTTGTGGAACCTTAGATAAATCAAACAGTTTCCAATAAGTTTTTGTAAATTTATAGATTTTATCTGACGGTTGATATTAAAATTAACCTGACCTTTCCGGCATCCTGCCACGCGACTCCAGTCAATGCTTCGGAAGAAATGGCGCCAAGAGTAGCGAGCATAGCCCACCTTCCATGGATCACTTCACACTCTCTAAACCTCTGTAAGCCAAACACCTCAGTGTACGGCTGTAAAGGTGTCGGTTGGTTTCAGTGAGTTCGAAACGCTGGCCAACCACATCTCCAGCGAGATTCTTGGCGAGGTTTTGATCGAGTGAGTCAAAGTCGAACTGGAGATATTCAGCTGGTTTGCCTAACCCGAGTGGGTCGAACCCGCGGTCTCCTATCATCGACCCGTCTAGCCATTCGGGTGCTTTTGCACCCGGAAACCAGACTAGGCGGTCCGGGTCTACAACTTTCTTAGCAGGTTTTTTAGGTGGTGGTGGAGTCTTCTTCCCCGGGAAGCTGAATCCAAACCGGGCTTGGATCTGACCGATGCCAGGGGATGAGACTCTAGTGCTGAGGAAAAGGGAAGATGTGGTTAAAGACATGGCTGCTGAGATAGTATCAAAGTTGATGTGAATTTATTGAATGTAGGGGGTTGGCGGGAGGAGTGATGACGTGGCGGAATGTGGTTGACAAGAAGGGTAGAAGGTGTGTGTGGTTTGAGGGGCTTATCTTGTTTAGCCTTATTATCTTCCATGAGGGATCTGTGGAGGAGGGTCTTTCGTATCTTGGCCGTGGGGTTTGTAACTTTTAGTGGGGTATGTACTTCAAAGGAATATACAATGACAACGTACGAAGGATGGCAATGTGTCTTCTGATGAGCGATCTGTTTATGAAATGCTTGTTTCTTTTCCCTGCCTATATTCAATCTTAATGATGCTATTGATTCAATAAATTTGAACTAGCTTTTCATATTAAAAGTCACAAGAAACATGGAATGAGAAAAATGCAATATATGCACCGAAAGGAGTGTCGAGTGGGCGGATATGAGCATAAGATTAGATAAGATGCTGAATTGAATTTCTACTAAATATCATATAGTTAAAATTCTTTAATTCGACAAATCCTATCACTTTGTCAACATACTTGCTATACAAATAAGGCCGATTCTCCCAATAGGTAGCAAGTATCGCACGGAATGTGCTGAGTCGCAAATGATCCAATCCCATCAGCTAGTAAGGGCGTCTAAAGGCTAAGCAAAGAAAAAAGTATAAGGCGGGAAGAAAAGAAAGAACCACAATTTCTCTCACAAAATATGAGAAATGATAAGTTTAAAATGATTCAAACCTGAGCGCTTTTGATTGTTTGCTCATGAGTATGACCAATAGGCCACCGCCAAGATCATGATTTAATTATTAGAATTACTGTAACATTTACTGAGGAACATGAACCCTTTACTCACATCAAACACTCCAGTCACAAAACGACGGCGTTTCATCGAATTCTCATCACTCAATTTTCCGTTAATTATAAAATCATCCTTGGCAAATACTTTTTCATTTTCGTCGTCGTCGTCTCAGCCTGGTGGATTCGCACTTTCTTCCGATCGCTCTGCTCCGTCTCTAGGCTTCGTTCCTCCGAATCCGACGGTAGTCTTCACTCCTCATCTTTTCATTCATACTTTAATATTTAATTGATTCGGTTCTAATCGGCGACTTCGATTTCGCTCAGATTTGAATTGCTACACATCCAGATCTGGTGATCTTTGAGCAACCGATCCAGCAGATATGGCTGCTGCCAACGCCCCGATCATCATGAAGGAGACTCTCACGGTCAGTTCCGATCACCAGATCTCAACTTAATTTTTAATAGTGTTTATGTGATTTTGTATGCTGAAATCAGATTGAGTTTTGGAGGTTTTGTATGTGTTTTTGATATTTAATTGTTACTGTGGATCTGAGAATATATAGTTAGGGAGTGGTAGGAGTGTGATGTGTAGTGATTGATTTGATTTTTAATATGTTTGCTGCAGCTTCCTAGCGTGGGGATAAATCAGCAGTTTATAACATTTACTCATGTGACAATGGAGTCGGATAAGTACATTTGTGTGAGGGAGACTGCGCCGCAGAATAGTGTGGTGATTATTGATATGAGTATGCCGATGCAGCCTTTGAGGAGGCCGATTACGGCGGATTCTGCTCTTATGAATCCGAATTCTAGAATACTTGCTTTGAAAGGTATATCGTGTTGTAATTAATGGAAGACTTATCACGAATCTGTGGAGTGTCGTTGTTTGAATTTCGTAATTTGTTCTCTCTGTTGAATGGTTATGTTTTGTGAAGCTCAACTGCCGGGAACAACTCAAGATCACCTGCAAATATTCAACATTGAAGCAAAAGCAAAACTTAAATCTTACCAGATGCCCGAGCAGGTATATAAGTGGACTATAGGGATTCCAAATGTTATTATTTCCTGCTATCTCAATATAGCTCAGCCTATATCTCTTGCGTGCAGGTTGTATTCTGGAAGTGGATCACGCCCAAAATGCTTGGTCTTGTCACACAAACATCGGTGTATCATTGGTCAATTGAAGGTATTACCATTTCCTGTATTTGATTGGTTTCATTAAAATCCAAAGATTAGTCTTTTTAGATTTTAACTTATATGATTTAGGCGAATCTGAGCCTGCCAAGATGTTTGAGAGGACAGCCAATTTGGCAAACAATCAGATTATTAACTACCGCTGTGATCCTTCAGAAAAGTGGTTGGTCTTGATTGGAATAGCTCCAGGTTCCCCAGAGGTAATTGATTGCAGTGTTAAATATTAAGGTTTTAATAGACCACTTTCGTTATTTGTTCTATATTTATGTTTCTCTAGATTTTGAGGATTTTCAAAATGAGTTTGCTGTTCATGAGTAGTCACTTACATTTAGTATTCTGTTTATCTGTTGTGGTCATTCCTTATGGTTTGATCTGAAATCATCTTTGGTAGTTATATGCCGTACTATGTAGCACAATCAAGACAGTTCAAGATAATATAAAACTCTTTTATATGTGTATGCTTGCAGAGGCCGCAGCTAGTAAAAGGAAACATGCAACTGTATTCCGTGGAACAAAAGCGGAGTCAAGCTCTAGAGGCACACGCCGCAGCATTCGCCACATTTAAAGTAAGAAGTCAAGGTGTTTGCTCTCCGTATTGATATATGGTGTATTGGTGTTACGTTTATCTTGCACCATATAACCGTGTGTCTGGTGTGGGTGACAGGTTCCTGGGAATGATAAGCCTTCCACCCTCATCTCCTTTGCCACAAAATCTTCAAACGCTGGACAAATTGTATCTAAGCTTCATGTTATTGAGCTTGGCGCCCAGCCAGGTTCAGTTCGTGATCTGCATTATCTTTGTATTTTCATTTTATTCTGATGACTCCGGTTTTTGTAATCATTACACTTACAAAAATGTATATCTGTTGAATTTCTCATATTGATTTGACAATTTCTTCTTAGATACAAAAAGCTTAAAGTTTTTACTTTCAGATCATACAGATTATAGTATTAAATTAGTTCAGGTCTTTAGATTTTAGGCTAGGTCAGCTCAAATTTGAGTGGAGCATAGATATAGAATTCACTTAGGTATTTATTAAGTTGATGTGCTGTCTCTTGCAGGCAAGCCATCTTTCACCAAGAAGCAAGCTGATCTTTTCTTCCCTCCTGATTTTGCCGATGATTTTCCGGTGGCAATGCAGGTGAAAACCGTTGGCGCCCGTGTCCAGTTTTTACTGTTCCATCTTTCTATAAATGGTCTGGATGATTAAGAGTATTGCATATTTGACTGAA
Organism: Sedum album; assembly: GCA_006409495.1. Classification (NCBI taxonomy): domain Eukaryota; kingdom Viridiplantae; phylum Streptophyta; class Magnoliopsida; order Saxifragales; family Crassulaceae; genus Sedum; species Sedum album. Next base: position 27,836 of record QZGG01001072.1, on the reverse strand, counting down.
AATGTATTTATTGCAGATATCTCACAAGTATGGCTTGATCTATGTGATAACAAAACTTGGACTGCTCTTCGTTTATGATCTAGAGACAGCTACAGCAGTATACCGGAACAGAATAAGTCCGGATCCGATTTTCTTAACAGCAGAGGCATCATCCGTTGGAGGGTTTTATGCTGTAAATCGGCGAGGCCAAGTTTTACTTGCTACTGTGAATGAAGCCACGATCATTCCATTTATCAGTGGCCAGGTAATCAGAACTCTTGCTTATCTTATCTGGTTTATTCAGTATAATGTGCTGCCAATTAATATATAAATGACCTGTACAGCTGAACAATCTGGAGTTAGCTGTTAACCTTGCTAAAAGGGGGAATCTACCGGGTGCAGAAAACCTTGTAAGATCAATCTCAAATAGTATATAAATTTTTTATTTTAAATATTACATCTGTGAAAGAGGCATTTCATTTATTTGTTACTTTACCATACATATTACGAACTATCCTTCTGCATTCATTTTCACATGGCTGTTGTCAAACATCAGGTTGTTCAACGATTTCAAGAGTTATTTGCTCAGACTAAGTATAAAGAGGCCGCTGAGCTTGCAGCAGAGTCTCCGCAAGGAATACTTCGTACTCCTGACACTGTTGCCAAATTTCAGGTTATCATCTCTGGCTAGCACCACAGTCTATATTATTTGCATTTAATAATTGTTCTGCATGCAAAATAATAAAAATATTGTTGTACATATATAAACTGAAGGAGACATTTGGCTGATAGTTTATTCAAATGTATTGTAGAGTGTTCCTGTGCAAGCTGGTCAGACACCGCCTTTGTTGCAATATTTTGGAACTCTATTGACAAAAGGAAAACTTAATGCATTCGAGTCCTTGGAATTGTCACGCCTTGTTGTTAACCAGAATAAGAAAAATCTTCTTGAGAATTGGTTGGCAGAGGACAAATTAGAATGTAGCGAAGAGCTTGGAGATCTCGTAAAGGTTATGCATGTGCTTCCTCTTTTATTCTTGCAGTTTTGTTTATAAGTTGTCTAAATACTTCTTTACATTTTCTTCAGACTGTGGATAATGATCTGGCACTCAAAATTTATATTAAAGCTCGAGCAACTCCAAAGGTTGTCGCCGCGTTTGCAGAGCGGAGAGAGTTTGATAAGATATTAATATACTCTAAACAGGTAGGAAATAGGAAGTTGTTGGGCTTTCCTGTAGTCATATTCATGCCTAACTCCAACTCTGTTGTATATGTTTTGCTGTTGTTGTCACGTATCTGTGTAATCTGACTTATAACGTTTCACATGCCAGGTTGGATACACACCCGACTATTTGTTTCTTCTGCAAACAATTCTGCGAGCAGACCCTCAGGTTTGTTGTTCCGGTCAACTCTTAGTTCTGCATTATTTAGATTCTAACTTTTCATTACATTCTAAGTCCACACATTTTTATTCTGCAGAGATCATTGTTAGAAAATTTTATTTGACAATGTTTTACAGTTTTACTGTTGTTGTTTCAACTCTCACGTACCCAGATTATTTTGAAATTGATTTGGCATTTGGCAAAGGCATTGAATAGAGACTCTTAACTGAAATCTATTTAAATGTAATGTATCTACATTTCATTATTTCAGTTTATCCCATAGATCACATTTTATTGCAGGGTGCTGTCAATTTCGCTCTTATGATGTCGCAAATGGAAGGAGGATGTCCAGTCGATTACAACACAATAACAGATCTCTTTCTTCAGGTTTAGTGATCATTTATTATTCTCTTAGCTGTCCAGTATCTTATATGAGCTATTGACTTGTGTAATAATGGAACAAGTTGAAGTATGTGTTTCCCCCAATTTTCTTGTAACCGTTTTTGTTTTCCCATCAATAGAGGAATTTGATACGTGAAGCAACAGCCTTTTTGTTAGATGTGTTGAAGCCAAACTTGCCTGAACATGGTTTTCTTCAAACTAAGGTACATTGTCACATATCATTTATAATGGCTTCTGGTTCTGCTATTATTAAATGCGTCAATATGAATGTTGTGGGTTTTTATTTGTAGGTCTTAGAGATCAATTTAGTTACATATCCCAATGTAGCAGACGCAATACTAGCTAATGGCATGTTCAGCCACTATGACAGACCTCGGATTGCTCAACTATGCGAGAAAGCTGGTCTATATATTCGCGCTCTTCAAGTAATTGAAATTTCATATGTTCTTGTTTTATATAAGTTCTACGGCCTTTCTTTATCGTGTAGGCTTGACGCTTTTTTGTACTATATAATGCAGCACTACAGCGAATTACCCGATATCAAGCGTATCATTGTGAATACCCATGCAATTGAGCCACAGGTTATTTCGTCCAATATTTTGACAGCCTTTAAAATCCTTTAGCAAATCAACTTGTCCTCGTTATTGATATAATAATTGCAGGCCCTTGTTGAATTTTTCGGGACTCTGTCAAGGGAGTGGGCTTTGGAGTGCATGAAAGACCTTCTACTGGTTAACTTAAGAGGCAACCTTCAGATCATTGTTCAGGTATGGTTTATTTCCTAAATCGTGAACCCTACAAGTTTACCTTAGTTACCCATTGATATTGATTCCGGTCAAACTACCAAAGGTTGCTAAAGAATACTGCGAGCAGTTGGGAGTAGATGCCTGCATCAAACTCTTTGAGCAATTCAAATCATATGAGGGATTGTACTTTTTCTTGGGGTCATATCTTAGTTCCAGGTAACTCTTAAACAGGTTCATTTTTTGGGAATATGTTCACGTTATAGGTTTCTAATAGAGTTTATTATTGCACACTAACAGCGAAGATCCTGATATTCACTTCAAGTACATTGAGGCAGCTGCTAGGACTGGTCAAATTAAGGAGGTTGAACGTGTTACTAGAGAATCTAACTTTTACGATGCAGAAAAGACAAAGAACTTTCTTATGGAAGCTAAACTTCCAGATGCCCGTCCATTAATCAATGTGTGCGATCGCTTTGGTTTTGTCCCAGATCTCACCCACTACTTGTACACAAACAATATGCTGCGTTACATAGAAGGCTATGTTCAGAAGGTAACATTTCGTTTACAGTAGTGGGGTTGATATTTCTCTCCAACCTCTGAAGCTCTTGATTGCTAATGCACAATAATTTGTGGTCCCTGGTATATCCATATTCCATAATAGGTTGATCTGTTTGTGAAACTGTGCATATTCTTTCAATTGAATCATATCCAACACAATTTTCTGTTTATAGTGCCAATACATAATGTTAATGCCCTCAATTTCAAAACTAACAAATATTAAGCTCTGATTTGTGATATATCCTTTCCACTTGTGTAGGTGAATCCTGGAAATGCCCCATTAGTAGTCGGACAACTTCTTGATGACGAATGTCCTGAAGACTTCATCAAGGGACTTATATTATCGGTTCGTTCTTTGCTTCCTGTTGAACCTTTGGTGGAAGAGTGTGAGAAGAGGTATAATTGTTAACTCAAAATAAGATTATTTTCTATTTTATGCTACTCGATTTATCAATTTCCGTCTTTCTGGGTTCCAGAAACCGTCTGCGGTTACTTACACAGTTCTTAGAGCATCTTGTGAGTGAGGGAAGCCAAGATGTTCATGTTCACAATGCGTTGGGAAAAATCATTATTGAGAGCAACAATAATCCAGAGCACTTTCTCACAACAAACCCCTACTATGATTCTCGTGTTGTTGGAAAATATTGTGAGAAGCGCGATCCCACCTTGGCAGTTGTTGCATACCGTAGAGGACAATGTGATGAAGAGCTTGTCAACGTAACCAATAAGAATTCATTGTTCAAACTTCAGGCCCGGTTAGTTTAAATATCGATTTTTCTGTAATAATTGTTTCCCATACATCCACCTCAATTTATAATTGTGTGCTACTTCCAGATATGTAGTGGAAAGGATGGATGGGGATCTATGGGGAAAGGTTCTTGATCCTGAAAATGAGTACAGACGACAGCTCATTGATCAAGTTGTATCTACAGCATTGCCTGAAAGCAAGAGCCCAGAGCAAGTATCTGCAGCAGTCAAAGCTTTTATGACTGCTGACCTACCTCATGAGCTTATCGAGCTTTTAGAAAAGATTGTCCTCCAAAATTCTGCATTCAGTGGAAACTTTAACTTGCAGAACCTACTTATCTTAACAGCTATTAAGGCAGATCCATCAAGAGTAATGGATTATATTAATAGGCTAGATAATTTTGATGGACCTGCAGTTGGAGAAGTGGCAGTTGAAGCACAGCTGTATGAAGAAGCATTTGCTATTTTTAAGAAGTTCAACTTGAATGTTCAAGCTGTTAATGTGCTGTTAGATAATATTCAAAGTATTGAACGGGCTGTGGAGTTTGCATTCCGCGTTGAAGAAGATGCTGTATGGAGCCAAGTAGCTAAAGCTCAACTCAGGGAAGGTCTTGTGAGTGAAGCCATTGAGTCATTCATCAGAGCTGAAGATGCCACTCATTTCCTTGAGGTTATTCGTGCGTCTGAAGATGCAAATGTTTATGATGATCTGGTGAAATATCTTCTGATGGTGAAGACGAAAACAACTGAGCCTAAAGTGGACAGTGAGCTTATATATGCATATGCAAAGACTGATAGGCTAGGCGAGATTGAAGAATTTATCCTCATGCCAAATGTTGCAAATCTGCCAAATGTTGGTGATCGCCTCTATGATGAAGCTCTATATGAGGCTGCCAAGATAATCTTTCAATTCATATCAAACTGGGGTAAGCTAGCTGTCACTCTAGTAAAATTAAGGCAATTCCAAGGAGCAGTTGATGCCGCACGGAAGGCCAATAGTGCAAAGACGTGGAAGGAAGTCTGCTTTGCTTGTGTTGATGCTGAAGAGTTCCGCTTGGCTCAGATATGCGGGCTTAATATTATTGTACAGGTAAGTGTTGCGTATATGTATTTAAAATTTCCTCTGGTTGCTTATCTACTTAACTTCAAGTCTGTTAGTCTGCTAATATTTCTCACACATGGTGCCATGATATAGGTGGACGATTTGGAAGAGGTTAGTGAATTCTATCAAAACAGGGGTTGCTTCAATGAGCTCATATCGCTGATGGAGAGTGGTTTAGGACTGGAACGGGCTCATATGGGTATTTTCACAGAATTGGGTGTTTTATATGCTAGATACCGTCCTGAAAAGCTTATGGAACACATAAAGTTGTTTTCTACCCGTCTGAACATTCCGAAGCTGATAAGGGCTTGTGATGAACAACAACATTGGAAGGAGTTGACATATTTATACATTCAATATGATGAATTTGACAATGCTGCTACCACAATTATGAACCACTCCCCCGAAGCCTGGGATCACATGCAGTTCAAAGATGTCATTGCCAAAGTTGCTAACGTGGAACTTTATTACAAGACCGTTCACTTTTACTTGCAAGAGCATCCTGATTTAATTAATGATGTCCTTAATGTTCTTGCCCTTAGACTTGATCACACACGAGTTGTTGACATAATGCGAAAGGTACGGTTCTTATCCACTATTTGTGGAAATATCCTTTAGCTAATCTCACTGTTTGAATAACAGATGCCTTGTTTAATTTCAGGCTGGCCACTTGCTTCTTATCAAGCCTTATATGGTAGCCGTTCAAAGCAACAATGTTTGGGCTGTGAATGAGGCATTGAATGAGATATATGTTGAAGAGGAAGATTATGAGAGATTGCGTGAATCAATTGATATGCATGATAACTTTGATCAGATTGGACTTGCTCAAAAGGTAAGTACAGCCTTTTGGATCACAGAGTGACTGTTATTGGATATGCAATAACTCTATTCAGATTGGACTTTTTATTTTCTTTATTTCGCCATTTCCTTTGACGTTCATTCCCTTTTAACAGATTGAGAAACATGAACTCCTTGAAATGAGACGCGTCGCAGCTTACATTTACAAGAAAGCTGGTAGGTGGAAGCAATCTATTGCTTTGTCCAAGAAAGACAATCATTACAAAGATGCAATGGAGACGTGCTCACAGTCTGGTGATCGCGAACTTGCGGAAGAGTTGCTTGTTTATTTCATTGAGCAGGTACGTGTGGGATTTTCTCTTACGATAATGAAGAAAACAAAACAAGATTGTGGTAACTTATGTGCTTGGGGACCACGGAACTATCCATCACCTTTCATAGTATTTTGACTTGGATGTCATATGCTGTTTGATTTAAAGACTGCATTAAAACTTCACCAACGAGCAAATCCCAAATGAGCTTTTATGCATATAGTTCTGTGTTCCACTTCCACAATGGCACTCATGCTGTATCCTTGTGTATGTAAAACATGCAGGGAAAGAAGGAATGCTTCGCGTCTTGTCTCTTTGTTTGCTATGATGTTATCCGCCCTGATGTTGCCTTGGAACTCGCTTGGACAAACAATATGATAGATTTTGCTTTCCCGTACTTGTTACAGGCTAGTTCCTTGACTTTTATTTTTCATGGCTCAGTTTTCTGCATTACAGCGAAGGTTTCTATCTTGCTCTACTAATGATGTCCGCCTCTATCTTCTTCATTTAACTGTCTTGCAGTTCATCCGTGAGTACACGGGTAAAGTTGACGAGCTTGTGAAAGATAAGATAGAGTCCCAAAAGGAAGTTAAGGCAAAAGAGCAAGAAGAGAAGGAAGTGATAGCACAGCAGGTAACTAAAGTTGAAATTGCTTTTGTTATGTCATTAACTGCACATTGGATGCTCAATATTTGTTAAACATTCTCCATGCTCAATTGCAATTGTTAAGACAATGGTTTCCAATTGATCATTCTCTTTTTGCAGAACATGTATGCTCAATTACTACCACTTGCTCTACCAGCACCTCCTATGCCTGGCATGGGCGGAGGTGGTTATGGCCCACCACCTGGGATGGGAGGAGGGTATGGTGCGCCTCCCCCGATGGGGATGCCACCAATGCCCCCGTTTGGAATGCCATCAATGGGCGGATACTAATTATCCATCAGTTAACATGCAGTCCAGAGCATTGTCATTAGTAGTCAGATGAAGCCGCTCCCAAGCATTTTGGTTGATGCATCATCCACCCCTATGGCAAAGAGGAAGATGGGTGCCATTTGAGTATGGAAGTTTCTGCAGCACTAGTTTGTGAGTTACATAGTCCGTCGTTAGCACTGTGTATGAGATTTGTTATTTCACTTAAGGAATTTGTGCCCATAAGTTGATGATTTTGTAGCCTTTGAGCTACACCATTTACAGTCTTAGGGAGAAGAATACGTTTTCTTAACAGTATGACAGGGGGATTATATATCTGGCTAAATATCATTTTTTCCATTTGACTTTAAACTTGTATTTCAGTTGCTGATATTACGATTTCTCTATAAAATATGGCAATAGGTGTAGATGACGCAAGTGTGGAATGATATTGCTCAGTGTTATGGCATTTGTTAACAACATTGTATCCGGCTAAATATCAAGAGACTGCAGACTTGTCAGACACATTTTCACCTCTGGAGACCAAATAAGCTATTGACAAAAAAATTGCCAACCATAGAAGTTCTAAGCAGATTCCAAACTTAAGGGAGCATCACTCTGAGAAGCCCTAAGAAAGCAGCAGTCGACAAGTAGCTTCTACCAAACAAATATACAGCACCCACTAAGTAACCTGTTTTTCTAAAAAAGTAACGGATTTCCCACTCCAAACACTCAGATTTGGCCTCAATTGCTACTTGCTACCACCCTCAACACAAACCTCAACTTCAAATAAACAACAAAACATTGCGCAAATCAGATACTGACATAGGAAAGCCAAAGAACAATAATATAAAACAAAACTTGTTCTTTAATTCTTGGAAAAAGTTGCTTAGTTTAGCATTTCAGATAGCATTACATAACTAGTCTCAAAAGACTTCTGGCAAACTAGAAATCCATTCAACAGAACTGTCACCTCTGCAACATGAAATAGAAGCAAACTACTTGGATCTCTGTCTCATCTTTCGTCGCTTCCTCTTCAACCTCCTCATCCGCTTCTTCTTCCACTGCGATCAAATTCACAATCAATCCAAGTCCATATCAGACTCATAAATCCAACAATTCAACAAGCCTAATATAATCGAACTCACCGATCACACATACAATGAATCAACCTAACAGTCCAACAATCATAAAAGTATCACTAATCCAACAATTCAAGTAATCAACATCATATTAAACTCAACCGATCGGACATCTAAACAACCGAACATTCAAAACGCAACTTACTAAACATTATTTTGATTTTCAGATCGACGAAATCGTTGCTTACCTTCGCTCTCATCTTCGCTTTGACGTAACCCTAATCCGACTTCGCAGTACTTCAGAACATTCGAGATTAATGCTTATCGCTTTATATTTATAGTCTCGACCCAAGTCCGTAGCGGGCCGAGTTTTACATGGGAACGAAACAGGGTTTTGTTAATTATCAAAATTTCAATTCAGTACACATTTTCATAAAAATATCAATTCAGTACGCAATTTCAGAATATATCCAAATACGTCACTACCAGTGAAATCATGCTTGTTTGGAATCCTGGATTTCAAGATCAAACATCAAACAACTTGGCAGTAGATACTCCAACTTGATCGCCTCTGCAATAACCATCTTGATTTCTTGACAGACTGGGTGTAAAACTGTAAACCTTATAGTATTTTGATGTTGACGAAACACCCATTTGACGCTGTACACTGCTGAATGCTGATGCGCTGAATATTCATCTGTTTACAAGAGAGCTTTGATAGTGTCTCGTCTGGACTCTTTACGAAAACCTTAGGATGTCTTAACCATGTTCAAGTGAGGGCCAACTTCTGACAAACCAAAACTCTGCCGCAAGAGATTCACAGTTTCTGTAGGTTCGTATACTGCTGATAATCATCAAACTGTATTGTTGAATTTGATTTGCCTTGGAGCTCACCATTCGTCTTTGCAAGAGCAGATACCATCTGAAAAATGGTGAAATCTTGTGGAGTCTCTCAACACAATACGTCGTTGAATACTCTTAGACACGAATTTCATGAAAACATGACAATCACCGCAAACACGAATGTTCTTCATGATCCTTATCGGCGTCATAGCATCTGGTTTCTTTATCAACGCAAATGCCAAAGCGAGTTTTTCACTGTGGTAACAGATGGTCTCTAACTTTTCATCTTTCCCAACATCATGTAAAACTAGGTTGGCATTAGGAGTAAAACCCACAGTCTGGACTTTGCTGATTAGCACTCTCAACTGTTCGTATATTTTTTCAGTTTCGGGATGGGATCTATCTTCAGCAACAAACTTGTGAACTTTATTATCTACTTCAGTCCAACTGTAAGCAGCAAACTTCTTTACTTCCCTACTTCTCATGGTGGATCGTAAAGAAGCCATTTCCTTCCATTTCTCATGAGCAGCATAAACATTTGAGAGCATAATGTAAGGACCAGCATTATGCGGGTCTAGTTCAAAAAGATGATTTGCGGCCATCTCTGCATTGGCAACATCACCGTTCAAAGATGAGACAGTCAGAAGCGTGGACCAAATGAGGTAATTAGGTTTGTGCGGCATACTGCTGATAACCTCTATTGCCTTTTCCACTTGACCTGAACGCCCGTACATGTTGATCATACATGCGTAGTGATCTATAGTGGGTATCAGTCCATGTCGCTTGCTAATTGAGTTAAAATAGCTCTGTCCCTCTTCAAGCAAATTAGCATGTACGCAAGCTGATAGAACACTGACGAAAGTAACACTATCAGGTCTCATATCTTCTTTTAACATTCTTTCGTAAAGGTTCAAAGCTTTTGTATCTTGCCCATTCTGTGCAAACCCTGCTATCATCGAGTTCCAAGATATCACATTACGAGTCTCCATCGAATCAAAAACACGCGAGGCGCAATTGGTTTCCCCGCACCGTGAATACATATCAATAAGTGAACTGGATACAAGAAGGGTCCCCAGAACCACCCACATGAAACGCCTTTCCATGGACAGATTGGCCAAGAGACAGTAAAGCAAGTTTAGCGCAAGTACTAACCACACTCGAAAGTGTAAAGCTATCCGGAGCGACACCTTCCTTTAACATCTCATAGAAAACCAACAAAGCCTCTTCTTCTTTGCCACACTGCCCAAACCTACAAGCATCTCCGTCCAGCAAACTTTGTCTTTCTCTTTAATCCCTTCGAAAACCTCAACTGCTTCTTCCACACACCCACATTGAAAATATGCACCAATCACACTGGAAATTGTGATCTGGTCAGGCTGGACGCCAGCAGTCTTCATCAGTGCAAATAAATTAACAGCATCTTGAGGTTTCCCATTCGTCAAGCAACCAGCAATCATCGAATTCCACGACACAACAGTCCTACTCAACATCCGATCAAAAAGATGCCTGGCCAATTCCAATTCCCCACACTTAGCATACAAATCAACCAAACCATTTGCAACAAACACATTCCCAAACAATCCTGACACAACAATCCTTCCATGCACCTCCTTCCCGCGCCTCAAATCCCCCATCTTACTACAAGCCTGCAAAACACTGACATAACTATATTCCGTAGGCCAAAAACCCTCCCTCTGCATCTCAGCCAAAACCTTCATCACCTTCCCCCAGCTCCCACTCCCAGCCAAACAACCCATCAGTGTATTATACGAAACACTATCCCTCTTCGGCATCCTACCAAACACATCCCAAACCTCACACTCCTCTCCAAACCTGGAACAAGCCGATAACATAGCATTCCAAGAGAAAACATCTCTGTGACGCATTTTATCAAACAGGTTACGGACATCCAACATATCACCACATTTAGCATACAAATGAAGCAGGCGGTTGAGGAGGAAGGTGTTTGGAGGTTCGTAGGAGTAAAGATCCATATGGGTCTGTAGGCGGCGGGCTTGGAGGAGGTCCGAGGATCGAACGCATTGGAGAATGAGATTTGTGTATGCATCGTAGGTTGCAGTGCCATGAGCGTATAATGAGTCTACTGCTGCAGCAAGTCTGTTACTGGCTTTCATGCTGTTGTGCAGAAATATGAAAAAACTATTTTTACAAGAAAATTGGTTTGGAAATAATTGTCTTGTTTAAAAGGTTTCTGCTAAGAATCGGATTAAGAGACAAAGTATAAGAATCAGATTGTTTTGTATTTGTTTTGTACTCGGTCGTCTACATGCCTGGAAAGTCTGTCAAGCAAATCTCCGCAAGCTTCTCCTAGAGGAGGTTCTCAACTGGTTACTGCAGGCCCTCAGTTCTCATGGAGAATTTTGAAACCTTCACACTGTTGCATGATGATGCCCTAAGATAAAAATAATAGTTCATCCAAGAGCCATTCCAACGTTATAGTTGCAACACATGAAGTAAAAAAGAGGTATAAATCCGTTCCTATTGGAATGCAACCAGCAAAAATTATGTCAGGTTTGGAGAAAAAAAGTACTTCGGCAGCAATGTTTTGAACAAATTCATTATTCCTTGTTATTTCCTGAAGTCAGAACACATGAGAACTATTTCAAAGTTGACTCTCGGAATAGTTCAGCAAAAGGTTGTAGGGTGGTAACTAGGCAATAAAATTGAGATATTCTCTCTGTCGATAAATTAAAATGTGAAGACTGCCGCAAAAGATCAGGTCTATACTTGAAAACGAAATACTACCACGAATAACAATCCAGGAATCCCGAATCTGCCATATCTCACTGAGGAGCCGAGAAGCAAAACTGCACTCCTGATTTCCCTTGATCGTACTCGTTTTTCTTGACTATGTAACAGTAATTAGCCTGTCAAAATAAATACCCTATTTCAGTGAAAGAAATTATTTGGTTAATAAACATAAGTTCTGTCATGCTGACTAAGTAAATAAAATTTGGTGTATTTGAAGCTTCAAATTGATAAAAGAAGCTACATGGACATATGCGGACAACGCACAACTTTATCTTGCTAGTCAGCTGAAGCTAATGCCAGACAAGAATAGTTGAGTTGACACATTTGTTATGATGATTGACGATTCAAGACATCACCAAAATATTCATGTAATGGAAATGATGATCAACAGATGCAAGATTTAACTAACCTCCATTCGAAACAACTTGGTGGGAACAATAACGCCAACACCAACAGTGGTTCTGAATGAATCCATGAAATTCTTGAAGGAGAATCTTTTGTACTCATTTTCAGTCAATTTGGTAAGATTCCCAGCACAAGCAAAAGCATGCCCATGAATTCCAGCATCTCTTAACACCTTCAAAGGAAGATCAAAGGAAAGGTCTGCAAACGTAGTAACGGCAAGGTCTCCTCCGACAGCATCCTCTCCAGAAGTTTCAGAACTTCCATCATCTGACTTAGAACTGATGCGCCTTCTTGGCTCCCAAAGACCCAATCCTCTTGACTTAAATCCCAACAGAGCAACTGGACCTCCTAAAGTACAAACAGGAGAAACATTTCCACCCAAGAAGAACCTTTCAAGTACCGATGATGGTGCACTCAAAGAGCCACATCCCCAAGGAAAAACAACACCAGAGGAAACACCAAAATTCAAGGCAGTGTTGTAAAAGCCTAAAGGTATAGCATATCGAAGATCAAATTCCTGCACGAAGTAAAAAAGACATTGGCATCACAAATTCCTTGTACTTATAATTGAAACTTGACATCCAAGAACTACAAACTTAAGAAACTGAGATGCCACATTAAAATAATTAATTCAACGGAGCTAAAAAAGGTGTCTATAGGTTTATATATAAAAAGTTAACTGAAGAGTATTTAAATGTCAGGTTGCTTAAAAACTATGGCTATCGGTAGCGCTGCAATGCTAACTTTTGATGCATTGATAAGACTATAAGGTAAAAGTAAAACATATTCAACCTCAATACAGAACTGTAAGATATAAATGTACAGTGAAAATGATATAGAATCTAATAAGTAAATTTACCAACAAATACAACTAGAGCAGAATGCAGCAAGTACAATTCACTTTTCTCAAACTCAGCGGAATCAAAATTTCAACTGAATTACAGTCACAGCACAGAGACACTACAATTACAAAATACATAGGATTTCTTCAAGGAAAATATATGATTTTCTCAAAAAAACGATAAACAAAGATGACGAATATAAAAAATGCTGACCTGGCGTAGAAAGCGCAAACTTCTAGTATCCGGAGAGAGCCCGCCAACCTGAGTTGTTGATACAAATGCATATCCTTTGGTGGGTCTCCACGTGGAGTTTCTCCTATCAATCTTAAAAGTATATTTCAAAGAGGACAGTAAAGTGTGCCCAAGCTGCCTCCTTATCGACTTCGATGCCATTTGTGAAGGATCAGTCAAATTACGCCACGCAAGACTATACGACACATCATGATTCCGTGATGAAAACAGACTCAAGGACAAACCAAGCACTTTCTCCTTATAAGAAGAAAACTTCAGCCAATCTTGTGAAAGCAGCGAAACACGCGCCTGCAATGGACTGTAAAATCCTTTCAGTTTCGGTACAGTCACCCCCGCACTGAGCTCTGACGTTTGGTCAAATCCATATGCCATTGCACCATCCCAGTGATCCCCATACCCAAACAAATTCTTAAACCTCAACGCCCCTTCCAGCGACCAAGTCCTTGCCTGCAGCCACATATACAATAGCTCAATCCACAAACAATCAACAATAAAAATCATCAACAATGCTACACATTATTCACATTAAACACTTAAACACAAAATCCACTGCAGAATGAAAACTGAAACGCGTACCCCGGGCTTAGTATACATTCCAATATTTCCAGTAACAGGACTAGTTGTCTCCACAACTTCAACAATCACATTAGTAGTACCAGGAAGCTCCGGCGGACCAGCGTCAAGCGTAACCTCAACACTATCAAACAAATCCAACTCTCTCAACCTCAAATTCATCACACTAGCAATCTGAAACAACTCCTGTAAACTAGTCGCTTCCTTTAGGGCTTCAACTTCCGATTCAATCAACCACTCCTTCGTCTTCTTATTTCCCTTAATCACCACATCGTGAACTCTCAACGGCACCTTCTCTCCCTGTATACGCCGCGCTAATTCCTCCAGCTTCCTCTTCTCCTCCCGCAGCCTCTCATCCCTCGTCAACGGCCGATCCTCCGCATCCGCCACCTCCTCAACGTTATTCATTTCCTCTTCGCTAGGGTTTGCGTCGATCGAGTCATCACCGGTGGCGGTCGCCATTGAAGCAAAATTCACTACGCAGTCGCAATGAGTCTTCTACAAGCCCTACGATGCGATTCGGCAGCGTTGATATCCGCCGTTGATTTCTTCGTGCGCACGTTAGGCTATCGTGCGCGCGAAGCAGAGGATAACTAACGTATCCAACTCCTCTAGGGTTTTGATTTCAAATTTGAAATCCGAAATTGGATTCGGAGACGGAGGGGAGATTTAGCGATCTGTTTGCGTCGTTGTGCTCGGGGAAGGATCGACTCCTGCCGTGGCTCAGGTGAGTGAGAATTTGCTTTGTGATTTTTTTGTTGATTTTCGGATATTTTTTGAATGTGTTTGATGATTTTGGTGGAGTGTAGAGGGATTAGGATGATCGGGGAGTGTTTGTTACCGGAGATGTTGAAGGAGTAGCTTCCGAGGTTTTTGCAGGAATTGCAGAAATGAGTAGCTGTATCTTCGAGTTTGGTAGCAATTGGTAATCTTTTAACTCATTTCAGTTTGATGCAATGCAGCTATGTTCAGCTCAGTTGATTGAGTAGTGTAGTGTTACTGATCTAATAGGTTATGGATATTTTGATGAGTTGTGTTATTGATTCGTTTTGTTGCTAGTCTACAGAGGTGTTTGAGAGTTTTTGTTAATTGGATTTTTGGGATGATGTAGTGGTTTTTACTTGTAGGTGGATTGTGCGGATAACCCGAAAGGTGTTTTGAGAACTATGGAGATGAATCACATTGAGTTGAAGAAGGCTTTGTTTTATCAGGCATATGCATTACTATGAAAAACTGAAGAAGTATGATGAAGCTTAGAAAACGTTATATGGCGGGTGTTCAGAAGTAAGAATTTGTGTAGCGATATTGGATTGATTGGTATTATTAATGTTGCATACGACATGATGTCAAAAAATGTGAATATTTATTGTCTAGACTCAATTTTATACAGGTGTAATAAAAGCTTGTGTTTTACAATTTGTTAACAGCTCTGCTGAACCTCTTGACGAGCTGCAGAAGACTTATGAGCAACTCATTCATCGCATGGAAAGACACAAGAAAAAGAAACTGCAGGTCTGTCTTCTTGGATTCCAGTGCTCTTTTTTACTCTTACAGTCTGGTGTTATCTAATGAAGCAAATTTCTTGCAGAGACAGCAAATGAGGGAGAATAAGATAAATTCTCTCCATAACACTGCCAACTCTGTACAGACCAGAGATGCTTAGGAGAATAGTGAAAACACGATTGAAGTTATGTTCCAGCCTTAGCCGATGAACTCAAACAATGACAGTTCAGTAGTTGGAAAATTTGAGCCATGGAGTGCTTCCAAAGGGAGGAATTCATACATGCCATGCAGTGAAGATATAGTTATTGTGCGATTTATTAATAATGCATTTCTGATAAATCTGAAGCTAAAATTGCCTGTCATCATGGATTGTTAGAAGCAACCATAAATATTAAAGAAGCCATGGAATCGATAGACAGTATTTGGGAGCCCTTGGATTCTTTTATGAATGGCAAAAAAAATCAGGAAAAAATTCCGAAGGTAAATGATAGTCCTTCCCTGGACTTCCAGTGTTTGTGGATGATAATGCTGAGAACAGTGGTAACTCAATGCATCCCTCTCTAAATGACCCTAAACCATTTGAGATATATGTTGATTGTTGATGATGATGATGAAAGTAACGAGGTGGAGCCAAGAAATCAGGGTAAAGCATGTGAGAAAATTGTGGTGGACACTTCTGCTATATCCAATTCCAGTGAAATTCTCTTTCCATTCACTGTCAATCGTCCCTCGGATGCTTCAGCTGATAGGAACAACGATAACCTACCTAGAGGAAAATTTAGAGAAGACACTGCTTTGTTCAGGTTTTTTGGGTCCACTACTGCTGATGAGCTTGAAGTATAGTAGAAAGTGTCTGCCACCATGGGTTAGTTGAGCCTCTATGAACATGAAGAATGCCATGGACGATATTAATAACATGTTTGGGAAGCCAGTGGACTTTGTAAGATCTCGTAGATCAAAGAAGCTAGGAAAAGCAGTTCAAAAGAAGGAAAATATAGATAATGTGTTTTCCATTCTGCCTGATGATGACCTTAAGGTTGAGACAGAAGAAAACTTGTCAAGGTTCTTGATACTTCAAGATAAAAACAACATGCTAATAACCCGACACACTGCTCTGGATTCTTGATACTTCCAGATGATGACTCAAACTCCACAGAATTTCTGTGCGCACCAAAGCCTCTAAATCAGCTAGAGACAGATTTATTTAAGTCAACTATACTTAGTAAAGAAGCACTTGATGATATCTACAAGATGTTTTCGATGCAATTGGACTTCTGAGGCCTGGTTAGTCTTGTTTAATGCTGTATTTGTACTGCACAACGCCTTTCCTATCACAAGTCACGTTAGTTCAGTTCAGTTGTCTAATGTTGACTGTGTACTGATTAATGACTAGTGAGTTTTCACTTTTCAGCCCCTCTTACTTAAAGTGAGATGGCATTACATGGTTCTCTGGATTGTGATTTGAATTTCTCTGTTAGTTGTTTGATGATCAATAAGTACTTCTATACAGAAGGAGAACATAACTGCTGATACAAAGTGAGAAGAGCTGCAATTTTTTGATTTTGCAGGTACAGAAGTCCAGAATGATACAATAGGAGAATATTGTGAGCGAACTCAAAATAGGTACAAAAGTAGTTATCCGGAGTTATGGAAACCATTAGTTCTTAACTCAGTAGCACTTTATCGGGCGGAAAGCCAGAGGAGGAGCAGAGTAAATCACAGCCTCGTAATGCTCTCCTTTGACTGCCTTATTCTGATAAGACAGTGGTGCGCCATTGATCCCGTAATTGATGTTGGTAAGTATGTTACACTCTTTATTAGGAGACGCAAGCAGCTTCACTTGACAGGCATGGAGTGGGTGATCAAGCAGGTAATGACTCATCTTAAATCCATCAAGCTGCGCGTAATAGTAACCTTTTGCATCTGTCTCAACTGCTTTGTAATAAGCAACTCTACCCTTGTGGTCCTTGCAGCGCACACTAACTTTGGCTTTAGGCAATGGAATGGCTTCATCAAGGTCCCATGTGCCGTGAAGCTTGCAACTCTGGCAATACACTACACCTTCAACTACCACATCCACAGTCGTGTCCAAATGAGCCAGTGACAAAGGCAGGAGCAATGCTTAGAACAAGGAAAGCTGAGATGATGCTCCTTGCCATTTTGTCAGCTGTGGATGATCTTGAAAAGGTAACTCAAACTTCTCTAAGATGAAATGATAAGAGTGTCATATCTATTTTATACTGATGCAAGAGAGTTCTGAATGTTGGAATTTGACGTGAGGGGCTACTCATTTTTTGTGAAAGGTTTTATGTTTTGGAATAGTATATAGTTGATTGAAGGTCATTTGGGACGACGTGAAGTCTACTAAGTATTATTTTGTAAGTTGTTCATGTCAGCTGAAATCCAACGTGGTGACCAATATTGCTTATTAGAATTTTCAGGTGTATTCTTGAAGGCAGAACCTGGACTACCCACAGGCACAAGCAGCCACAATTCGCAAAGCCACATTTCCCAGCTATAGAAACCAAAGGAAGCTTTCATTTTTTCCAGTGGAAATAGGTATGTGAAAATGTGTATTAGAAAAAGTTTTAGCACGTTGTGACCCGGGAAAGTCGAGTTTGTGTGTCAGACGGCGTCGTTTGTCAGCCGAGGGTGGCATTCGAATATAAAAACGTCAACAGCAGGATTCGAACCTGCGCAGGCAAAGCCCAACAGATTTCGAGTCTGTCTCCTTAACCACTCGGACATGTTGACTTGTTGGTCGTCTAGGATAGTGAACAATGATATAATAATAAATAATGCATTCCTTAATAACATAATCAGTCACTCCCAACATGGGTAAATTTCTTTATTTACCAATATCAAAATTCAAAATGTTTACAAAAGTTCAAGTGATCCTTAGATTGTGTTTAGTAGGAGTAATAGTAAAACTAAGATATTAATGATATTTTCACATGATGAAAATTTAAGAATATTAAAAGATACCCTAATACTCCCTCCGTCCCATTATGAGTGTCCCATTTTCTTTTTGGATGTCCCAAAATGATCTTCTCATTTTCTAAAATAAAAACTTTTTTACCTCTACATTTACACTCTCTTTCATATTTTTTATCCCACTCATTCTCTTTCTTACTTTTTATCTCATATTTTTTATTTTTCTTAAAAACCGTGAAAGTTCTCAAATGAGACACTCAAAATGGGACGGAGGGAGTATGAGTTTTTATGTTTTTGAATGAGCATTGCTGGAGGCGCTGGGACCCAGTACATATCAAGTTTGTAGATGTGAAATTTAATAGTGTGGATGGGTGATATGTGTGAGAGTTTTTGTAATTAATTGTAAAATTACCAAAATACTCATGAATATGACAAGATTCAAATATTGATGAATTTCGTGAGTATTTTAGTCATTTATGTCACTCGGTATGCATTACAAACAATTTCCGTTGTACTAATTTGGTGAATAAGAATCCTAATGAGACTTCACATCATCTGAGGAACTCTTTAACTCTTCCATAATTTTCAAAACTGATGTGAAACGTTTAAGACGCAAAATAGTTGGAAGTTATGATAAAAGGAGGCTTTATATGACCACTTGGTTAGCAACTTGCACCTACTATTAAGCCAGCTTTCTTTGAAAACTCAAAGCATAGTACAGAAAAACGAACAACTTGACATTTATATTTGGTTCATGCCCAACTTGGGCTCATCAAAAGCAGCAGTTTCAGACCATGTTGCATGTATACGTACATAACATGGCAGCTCATCTTCTTTGATTACTTCCATCTCTTAATTAAAAAATTGAATGTCTAGGTACAACTTCATCTTCATGGATCTTAGCTAAGCATGCCACTAGCTAGTTCTTCAACCCATACATAAAATAGCGATATCTTATGGCACTTGATATGTCTTGAACTGAATTATACTTAAAATCATGTCGAACCAGCTGCCTTGAATTAAATGTATATCAAACAATGAAGCGATTTTGGCATCAAATATTTCATCAAATTTGAAACTATGAGCAAAAGAAAATTGTGTTCATCATCTCCCAACAAGTAATTACATTCAAATGGGATAAGAAATATTATCAATTGCTACACATGAAAGGCTTCATGTCAAAAAAATTTATACAATGTGATACATGACTATTCCACCCCTCTACCGTCCTCCACCATTTGATCTCACGGCGATCTTAGCTAAAGACTGCAAGTTGCATTTCACAATAGTGTCAACAAAAGCACAAGTTTCTTCTCTAGTATTCCCTGGTGGAACATCAACAACGTAGGACTCCACAACAACTGTTCCAGCTCCGTCAACTGTTGAGTGCAACGTGGTCACTGATCGGTAGTTCTCAAGCCGGTGATCACCTCCCACGACACTAAAACTAATTATATGTTTTTCATCATCCAAAATCTCTAACCTCTCAGTACTCATCCCAGCAGGCATGCCTGATACAACATGCACTTCTCTCAAGCTTCCGGCCGTTACACCATCCCCGAAAGTAACTTCGCAACTTTTTAGAAAGTTCTTGTACGTTTGTGGATTATCAAAGCGTCTAATGATCGACCAAACGGTTTGGAGGGAGGTGGGGATGGTGCGGACTACGGCTGAGGAGCATTGGTTAGGATTTACTTGATGGATGTGGTGGGAGGCGAGGGTGTGAGGTATGTCAACCACGTTGGATGGAAGAGGGACTAGTTGAGGCGGGGAGGGGTGACGGAGGAGGGTTTTGAAGGCGGTGGGGTGATGTTGAAGATGGAGAGTTGAGGAAGGCATTGTGTGGTTTTTGGTATCTTCTTTGAGATCTTAATTTGTAGAGAGAGAAACAATATGGTTTTTTGGGTTGTGAGGATTTTGAGTTGGATGGTTTATTAAATAAGTTGTGAAGGAATGATAATAAACAACTAGTGAACATATGCTTGCGTATTTTAATATCACATGTAATTAATATATAGTTCATACACATGGATATGATTAATCTTTGAGCTTTGAAAGATGCAATGTATTGGCTACAATTAATTAAGAAAAATATAGTTAAATCCCACTTAATACCGGATCTACCGGATCTTTACTTAGCAACTACATGTCCCTTCAAAGCCACCAATGTTTATTTGCATAATTCAAGCCTATACAAATCTCCACCTCCAACTAGGTCATACCATACCTCATAATTTACGCAACTACCTGATTTGCAACTCATCTTAACTGCAAGTAGGATTATAGTAGCTAGTATCAATAATCATCATCATGGGGTTTTATAATGTGCACCGTCAAATATTGACCAGATACTTGTTCCAGTTGATGTCTTAAAGTCCATCTCCCCACTCATTCCACTTGTCCCTCCAACCTTTTATTTTTTTGTTATCACCCACCATCCTCATCAACCAAGGTCACATTTTATCTTCTCTTTCTAGAAGCCCTTCCTCCACACTTGTCTTATAAAAATGTTTGCAAATTTTTCCAGTTCGACTTTAAAAATTGATAGCCTTGTAAGTAGTATTGTAGGCTCAATATTTTGTACTAAGACAAAATAAAGAAAACAAATGTCGCTTTATTGATTTCAGAAAGTTTGTGTACAATCTCTAGTAATCCTCTGATTCTACTGCGTAGTAAACAAAGTAATGTTTTGTTGATTTGAAGTTTGCTGTTGCTAAGCGAGGGTCGCGCTGACTTGATCTCACGTTAGCGTTTGACTTCTTTGATTAGCTGTAGCAGGCGGTACGCTGTGTACTTGATGACTGCTTGCAGCTAGGGTTTTCTCAGAGAAGTTTTCTTGATGAATTTTCAGGATCCCTCCAAATGAACTGGGAGTCTCCTATTTATAAGGAAAAATCCTTATTGGGCTGAGCTTGACTTATGGGCTTGTTTGTGGCCCAATGAACTGTTTATTTTATTGAGTACAAAATAATCAAAATGAATTAAAATTTATTATTAATTCAAATAATTATTTATCTTTATTTTTCAGCACTTTTTTAATGCCTACAAATTACCCCCTCTGGACCGTGTTATGCGCAACGTTTAAGTGTTGTTAGTGACACGGTCCTGATTCATAAAGATTTGCATGTGTCAAACTTATCGTAAGACGATTGCATGATGTTTTATACTCTGTTGTTGTCCAACTTGGCGAGTAATAACTTGACTCCCTCATTACTTGTCGTAATGGTCCTGATTGTTTTATTTATGGGAATAAAAATATGCACGTCGAACTTATCGTAGGACAATTGCATAATATTTTGTACTCTGTTATTATCCAACTTGACGAGTAGAGACTTGACTAACCCACTACTTATCGTAATGGAAGTTAATTATGTGTCCGATGATTTTTTATATTTCGTCAGACCATTTAGTGAACTAAAGCGTCCTTAAGTTCTTTAACTTCTTGATTAGTAAATGAAACAAAAGAGCTCCATTTGAGCACTTCCATATCACGTGAGTCACTTGTGACGTGTCTCCTTTTGAATCACACAATTTCTCACACCGCCCTCACCATTTTCTCAACACAATTCCTCTCGCAGCAACTCAAAATCACCATTCTCAATCGATCTCACTTTCTGCCTCATCAATCTATTTATCTACTCACGTCCTTCTCTACTAATCTCCTCCCTGAGGCGACTCCGATGATGTCGTCATTGGCTTGCCGCTATCAAGTTCCATTTCGAAGAAAGATCGTGAGGGGAAGTGAACTCGACGCCGACCGGTACTTAGCTGTCTTCGTCGTCGTCGGATTTGATCTTCAATGGTCCAAAAGTGGTCATGGTGGTAGCACGAATCGGAAGATATGGCGGGGCCAGACACGAGGCGAGTTCGATTGACTTCAAAATCTCCGTGACAGCTTACGTTCCTTTTTCAGGAACGACTCGATCTAGCCACACCCCCTTGAGGCGGCTGTGATTCTTCCAACCTCTTTAGAAATCGATTTTGATTTCTAGATAATGAGTTCAACTCAGGTTAGGGAATTGCAGCGTTCTTTATCGATACGGATTCTGCCATGTCTTTGATAATATTGATTTTTGTTGTTGTTGATAATGATGACTCTTGACAGCAAGCTTGCTCTGGCCTGATAATGATTTCTGATTCCTGACTTTCCTTATCTTTGATCCTTTGATTTTGTTGATTCCTAGTTGAATTAGGACATTGATTTTGATAATGATCTCAATTTTCTGATTATTTTTTTATCTTTTGATTTTGACAATTTCTAATCGCATTAGGAATTGGTTTTGATAATCCTCTTGCTTTTGGATTCCTGATGTTGATAATGACAACTTTCAACTCTATATATACACACTTTTTTTTTACTGCTAGCCTTCACACCTTGCTCACATTGACCGCTACTAACTCTGTTTTGGACTCCCTGCTGCCTTTCATCCTTTGGATAGCTGCTGAAGTATTGAGTCTCCGGAACTACGAGTTTATTTTGCAGGTTCGTCGTTGCTTAATCGCTGTTTATATAAGTCCTGCTGCTGTTTTAAAACATTGCTGCTGAGTTTTGTAAAGCTGAGTTGTGTTGCTGATTTTTTTGTTTGAGTGTACTGCTGATTTTTTTTTTGTTTGAGTATACTGCTGAATTTTTTGTTTTGGTTTTGTGTAATGTAGTTATCTGATTCAGCATACCATTAAAGTCCAAGTTGTTAACTCCACACTTATTTTCGAATATCAGGTAACTTGTTGGCACCTTCTTTCTTTCCTTCATATATATCGTTGATAACATGTATTATAGTCGTGGGTTTGCGCGTGTGTATTTGCTCATGTTTATGCAAGGTGATCAAGAAGTTGACAATAACATCGTTGGGAGGCTGGGGATCTTGATGCTTTTTTAAGCAGCGGTACCCCCAGCACATACTCCTGCGGTGGATGCTTGTCAACGAAGACCATCGTTGGGAGGCTGGGGATCTTGATGCTTTTTAAGCAACGGTACCCCCAGCACACTCCGCGGTGATGCTTGTCAACGAAGACCATCGTTGGGAGGCTGGGGATCTTGATGCTTTTTAAGCAGCGGTACCCCCAGCACATACTCCCGCGGTGGATGCTTGTCAACGAAGACCATCGTTGGGAGGCTGGGGATCTTGATGCTTTTTAAGCAGCGGTACCCCCAGCACTCCCGCGGTGGACTTGTCTCGAAGACCATCGTTGGGAGGCTGGGGATCTTGATGCTTTTTAAGCAGCGGTACCCCCAGCACACACTCCCGCGGTGGATGCTTGTCTACGAAGACCATCGTTGGGAGGCTGGGGATCTTGATGCTTTTTAAGCAGCGGTACCCCCAGCACTCCCGCGGTGGATGCTTGTCACGAAGACCATCGTTGGGAGGCTGGGGATCTTGATGCTTTTTAAGCAGCGGTACCCCCAGCACATACTCTCGCGGTGTGTGCTGCTATCAAGGCTCATTAATACAATTACTAACCTTCGTATCCTCTATTTTAGGTTTGGAAATGGTGTACTTTAAAGATTACCGCGAGGAGGGCAGGTCGTATTTGTGTGTTTTGGATAGTCCGACGGCTAGAGCTTCTACCGCTAAGCATAAGTTTTTAGTTCACCGATCAATGTTACGTCCTGAAACTCCTTTAAATTTAGTTGAAATGAGAACGCGATTCCCCAAGAAGATGACCACGCATATTGATGTTGACCCCCTCTCTGGATCTTCATATGTTCTGAGAAATATCGTGAAGGAAACTAAGCCGGTTGATGATGAATTTCCTATGCTAGGGCGTAGAATCGTCTGCGATTCTATGAAGTGGGGTGGGAATGCGTTGAAAGTCTTTGGAGAATTCTCTCACACTCTGCTTTACTGGGAATGGACAGAGGATATCATCTCGCGTTATGACACTGAGTTGACTTCAAGTCACATCCTTGATGCTGTGCGTGCTTCTTTATACTCATATGATCGTGATCCCAATATTATTCGTGCTGTTTGTGAGAGTTGGTGTCCTAAGACAAACACTTTGCATACTCAATCTGGGGAGTGGTCTATTTCTCTTTGGGACCTTTGTAAACTCGGTGGACTACCAGTATCAGGTCACATATATGATGAGGCTATCCCAAGTTTTAGCGTTATGGATGCGCGCACGCAAGATGGTACAAGGCTGATCTCTCGAGCATGCGAATATTTGTTTGGTGCGTATCGCCTTATTGCTAGCCAGCCTGAATTTAAGAACGGTGTTCGTGCTACTCAGTGGATTCGATTTTGGTGTAAGCGAGAGGCTACTTATAAGAGACCACCCCAGAAACGTCCCCGAGATGCTGATAGTCGACCTAGGAATACTTACAACCCTAACGGAAATATTCCTAACAAACCACCTTCATGGACAGTTGATGAGTTAAGCATCTTTTCTGAACTTGACATCATCGATGAAGCTGATAGAAGAACAACATATTTGGCAGCCTTTATAGTATGTTGGTTATGTGTATTCGTGTTACCTGAACACGAGGATAGGCTTATTAGACCCGGTACATTCGAGGTTGCTACGCAGATCGCAAGTGGTGCAACGTTCAGTTTGGCTGTACCTGTGCTTGCTCACATATATCATGGTCTAAACGGTATGGTGAATTCTCCTAAGCCTGCTTATTCTAGCTCTGTTTTCCCAGCTCATTACTTATACGTATGGCTCGCACATTACTTTGGTACACATCTCGAATTTGATAAACCCCCCATTGGTCCTTTAATGGTTCGTTACTCCGGACATCAATGCGCCAGACACTATTCAGGCCTTGCAGCTCGAGAGTTGATTCACGGGGGCTCTTCTTTCAAAGCTTCATGCCTTATATTTTTCAAAAATAGAGCGGAGGAAACAGTTCATGAGAATAACACGTTGGATATATGAGACTCAGTTATCATTCTTCATGCGCACCGCATTCCTTCCGATCGCTCTCAATATATGTTTTTATTCTCGAGCCTGTATAGTCCGACTCGTTTTAGTATAGGACAGTTGGTTTTCCAAGATTATTTTGCGACAGATTGCTGCAGTTGGTTGTGTTGCAACGGAGTGGAGATGATGTTCGTTCGATTTGCAGTTGCTATTCATTACCTTCGATATCTTTTATTTGAAGGTAGTCATAGCGAGGTGGTCCTTCCGAGCAGTATGCTTAATTTGAGGGACTTAGTCACCAATGATTTCAAAGTGTGGTGGCGTAAGGTTACCGTAACTGATCTTAGAAAGAATGTTAAAGTTCTTTTGGCTAGTGTTGATCTCAAGAGAAAAGATAGAGTTAATGTGGTTGACAAGGATACGGGTAACTTGCGTGTAGAAGGAACTGGTGAGTGCCAGAATATTCGTAAATCTCCTACTGAGGTAGCACGCGACGTGCAAATTTCTAGGCAAGCAACCGATGAGCGTAGCACTGATGATGATGCTGAGACTAACTTTAAACATCGCCGAAGAGGTAAGAAGCAGAGGACACGTGGGTCTTCAGAACTACTCGAGGGAGTTCCTGACTTTTCTGATGTTCCTGCTGCATGTCCAGATCTGGTATCCTGTTGTTTAGTGTCTTTAACATTATGATATATCTTTTCTTCTTAACCCTTAGTAATTTTTCTTTCTTTAGGAGGGCCTTGATCTAGAGCAAGAAGTTCCAGCGCCTATTAATGAGCATCCGTTTGAAGCTGTACGACATAGACCTACACACGGAAAAGGGAAGCCTCCCCCACCTAGACAACCAACTCCCCAAGTTTCTGACATGTTATCTTCATCAGATGAACATTCCGTTAGAAACTTCTATGCTCCCAGCTCGCACAAAACGCCTCTTCATGTTAGCAGAAAGACAACTGAAGATGCCCATCCTACTGCCTCATTCTCCACCTACCAACCTGTTAAAATGACTAGTTTGTTTACAGATGCAACAGTGACATTTATGAAGGGGTGTTTACTAGAGCGTCTTAAGAAAGCTCCCTATGAACAAGTCCATAATGTCAAACTAAGTGCTGAAGGTGTTTATAAGAACATGGAGAAGCTTGATGCCGATCCTTCTGATCTTCGAACCATAGTGGATGCATATGCAAGAGATGTAGAAGCCTTTCTGATGGCAAGAGATGGCTTTACCCAAGACAGTAACACTGATCAATTAGCGCATGTCGTCTCCGAAGCAGAGACTCGTCTTCAATCTGCTATCACGACTTTTGAGAATGCTCAGCAAGTGACTGAACATCAGCAGGAAGAGTTGTCTCAAATAGCAAGGGAGCAAGCTGAGTTAGAAGCACAACTTAAAGCAAAAATTGAAAAAAAAGAAAGTTTGTCTCAACAACACCATCA
This sequence comes from Sedum album, assembly GCA_006409495.1. NCBI lineage: Eukaryota > Viridiplantae > Streptophyta > Magnoliopsida > Saxifragales > Crassulaceae > Sedum > Sedum album. Next base: position 1,389 of record QZGG01001072.1, on the reverse strand, counting down.
GCAGCTAAAAGTGGTTTCAACAGCTAAATCGCGAGTTGATTCTTTACGACAAGAATTAGAGAACATAATATCCACTCAGCAAACTACTAGAGATCAGGCCAGCAATTTGGAAAAGTTGCAAGGCAGACTTGAGAAGCACAGGGAAGATCTTGTCGCAACCAAGCGTTAGGGATAGGCCAGCATTTTCTTTTTCTTTTTCTTCTTTTTTTTTAGATTCCCGCACAGCTGAATACTATATAGTCCCTTTTTCATATAGATATGTCAATTAAAGACCATGTTATTCAATTTCCTTTGGTTTGTTTGGTTTCTTTCCAATTGCACTTCGTTATTCTTTTATGCTTTTTTATGCAACAGAATAAATGAGTTCACAAGTGCTTTAATTGGGGTTCGCAAAACCTCATCTTATTTTCTTGTCTGCTACTTTGCATTCGGTTGGGGTTTTGACGTTGTTTCTGTTTTGTTTTAACGTAGTGCTGGACATTTGGACTAGTTTCCCGAGTTTCCATTGGCATTGTCTGTTGTTTATTTGGCAGGGTTGTGGAAACCCCTTTATCCCTTTTTTACTCAGTAGTTTATATGCTGAATTTGCTTTCTAAATCGGTTAGTATTCGGAACTGGTAGCGGGCAGATTCTTCTTTGACAGGTTAACTAATCAACCTTGTTTTTAGTAAGGTTAATGAACTCCATCTCTTGCTGCTGGGTTTTCACATAGTTTTGTTGCTGTACTCTTTCTTAAAACTTTGCTACTGAATTGTTACAAAGTTTTGTTGCTGCTCTTTAAAATGATGATGATCTCTGACCTTAGTGGCATGACTTGTTTTTTGTTGTTGTTGGTGTAGGTTGGTGGCCAGGTCCTTCCAACATCAGCATTAGTGAAACTTTCATTGTGTCAAACAATCCGAGGTTGTCCACTTTACCACCCCTGCCCTTTTCGGAGCTTAATGATGGGCAAGTGGATTCAATCTCTCCAAACAAGAAGCCACTTAAGAGAAAGGCATTGAGAAGAGGCACCCAGAGCTTGAGATATTCCAATGAGATCATTTCCGAAATGACACCAACGATAGAAAGGATGACTTGCTGAATTGTTAATTTTAACTTTCCAGTGATTTGTTTTTCTCGTTTTGTTTTGGTAGCACATTGGGAAGTTTTGCATCCTCTATTGTTTTCTGTAGCCTGTGACCCCTTTTTTTTGTCTGACTTTATTTGATGTTCTTTTTGTGGCCTTGCTGAATTTTGGTTGATCTTTTTTTTTTAGCCGTTCACAGTTTTAACTCTTGCGGGCCAGGAGTATTTTGTTCTTTTAGACTGCACTTGATTATTAAATCAAGTTGCCTACGTACTTGCAAAACAATTTGCAAGATCAAGTCAGCGTAGTTCGATTGTATGCAG